>JAEUBA010000134.1:0-52770 GCA_018257865.1 Stereocaulon alpinum | reverse complement strand
ACGGTAGATCAAGCCTTGCAAGGTACTAATTTACTAGAGTTACTTACGAGGGGGTATTAAAGTACTGCAGGTTTAGAGATGAAATTCTATCATACCTCTTTTCAATAGAAAAATTATGGCACATCCCGCTTGCTCCTAACTTACACGATCACGGATGTCGTGGTCGACCTAGGTATCCTTCTTGTCCCTATACCTATGGTACGCATACAGCTATTCAGTGATACATCACGGGGAACCTCTAAAGATAAAATCTAGATATTCGCTTTAAAATTGCCTTTGAAGCGCAAATTCGCTGTTTGTGGGGTTCTAATCGTTAGAGTATTATGAGGTTCCCACTATACTCCCTATTAGCAACCAGCGCTGTCGCTAATTTTATAACAGAGCAATTGCATATAGTATAACGAGAATGGAATAATTATTGAGATTTCTACTCCTTCGCGTGAGTATACTGTCGGTACACCCTCTTGCTAGGTTGTACCGATTAGTAGCTTGATCCCCTATTACCTGCCCTAAACAACCTAATTAGCAGGGTGTCTATTAGGCTTAGTAAACTAGGGATTGATTAAATCTAGCTAGCTAAGCTATAGTGTTTTATCTAGGAGTTAGCGCTAAGCCGCTAGTTACGGAGCGGAGCGACGTTATTCCAACACTAGTAAAAGTTTTAGAAAGTCGAAAAAATACTGCTAATTAACGCCAAATCTAGTAATTAGCTAGTATAGAAACGAGCCTATAAGGCTAAGTAATATTATAACCTAATTAGTTAGATTATAGCTTCTCTTTCTACCTAAGCGTTTATCTTTAACTTAATAGCGTTACTATCTACTAATTGCTTTAACGCCTAGCAGTAGCGCTCCTTAGTTATAGTATCTACTAAGTTATAATTACTATTAATCTACCGTACCTTATTAATCTCCCTCCTCTTATAGGACTGCCGTAGCCCTATTATATTAATTATTAGGCGTTTCTTAGCGGTAGTACTGAGGCGTATAATACAGTTATATAGGGAGTAGGAGTCGGTATATAGAATTAGCGGTATCTTCGCCTAAGTAATACCCTTAATAGTAGATTATAGGGCAGTAGTAATATCGAACCCTACTACTATTATATATAGCTCTAAAGCTAGTACTGATCTTATAACTCTCTTATATTTAGTACTACTCCAGTAGATAATATTACCGCTAATATTAATAGTCGATTTATCTAGCTATTACTCGTTAGTAAGGATAATAACGTACCTAATCTAAGAGCTAAGATCAGCGTTGTTAGCGAAGGCTGTATTAATAAAGACTAGTAACTTTAACTTCTTTAGAGTAAGCTTAACGAATTATAGACCTCTACGGTAGTTCTCCTTTTACTAATTTAACTATTTATTTAACTAATCAGCGTCTTCTTTTACTAGCTGAGTAATTTAGGCTGCTTTAGACAGGGTAAAGGCTATCTCCGGTTAATATATAGAGGCTATATAGGCGCCTTAAGCCCTTTCCTTAATATATTGCGATTTAATATCGCTAGCGGTGTCGATTGTGTTAATTTTGCTACACTGCCGTTGCTAGGAGAGCTTTAGAATATCGCCGTTGCTAGAGATAGTAGTGCCGTTGAATTGGAGGTCTTTTTTATTGTCCAGCTTTTCAATTGGCTTTGCTAGAAAGCCTGTATTAAGGCGTGCTTGCTCTTCCAGCTCTAGGTATTCGGCTGTTCCGTAAAATAGTAAGTCGTTAGTCTAGAGGCTAATAATTGCCTGCTTAGAGAATATTAAGTAGGGATTAAACGAGGAGATAGTAAGGCCTAGCTTACTAGTATAGTAGTTATAGTAGGTTTTAAACTAGTGCGTCCCTACCTTAGGGACGCTATATAGTAGGCGGATTACTTTTAGTATATTATCTCCTAAATTAGTACCTTACGGCGGTTTTATATAGACGGCGCGGCTTAGTACTAACGTCGACTATATATAAGCTTGCGAGATATCGCGTACGCAGAGGTTACGTAGTAGAATTATAGTAAGGTAGATAATAAGGCGTTAGCTAGCGCGTTAAATTATTAGCGATTACGTTAGTACCTCCTTCTTACCTTTATTATTATAAGCTTAGACGACTAGTCTAGACTTTTCGAATAGTATAGCGCTATCCTACTTAATATTATCGACGAATCGGTAGCTAAAGATACGGGTATATAGCGGTATATCTTACTTACTAATAATCTTAAAGACTCCCTTAGTAATAAGGCCGTTAATTTCCTTTCGGCGAGAGTTAATAAATAGGCTATTTAGCGATCGAATAGTACCTTCTACTCGCAGCTTTATTAATAGCTTAATATCTAAATACTCCTTATTAGTAAGGTGAGCGTAGCGGGCAGGTAGGTATCACTATCGCTGCGGGTTTTAGCGTATAGCAGTAGCTTCCTTAGTTAGCAGGTCTGCTTAGGGTATAGGAGGCGGTTACTTAGTTATAGGAGGCTGAGGATTAACTAAGTAAGGCTTAACTAAGGTAATTCGGAAGGTTATAGGGCCGCTACTGAGTTTAACTATATAGGCTTAATCTTCTATAGCGAGTAATTAGTAGGGCCCTTTCTATCCTTTACCTTTTCGCTAGACTAAGATATTACTGCTAATAGGAGCGTCTAGTATAGAGTCGCTTTATAGACCGTTACGGTAGCGGAAGGCTTTAATAACGTCTCTTTTTACTAATAATTCTAACGCTTCTTTTATTACGCGTTTAATAGCCTTGCCTTATTCCGTAATTAATAGGTATATAGGGTCTAATTTAGTAAGCTTTAGAAATATACTAAATAGAAGTAGCGTAGGAGTTAGCCTATTAGGTCTAGCTATATTATTAATTACCTTAATAGCGATTTATAAGACGAATTACTTACCTAGTAATAGTAGGTCTTTTTAGATAATATTATAAGCACGCCTAAGAGGTGCGTAGTAGCGTTTAACTAGACTAATTAAGTAGTATACTTTAACCGGGACGTATTTTAACTTAATTACTATCCCCTTTACCTTAGAGGCGAATTCAGTGCTAATGAATTACTTGCTAGCGTTATAGACTAGTATATCTAGTAGTCTAATATAAGTATTAATCTAGTAGGCCCTTAGCGTATCCTAGACCGTCTCCGCTGAAATATCTTTTAGAAAGCGGGCGGTTTGGAAGCGTATAGCCTCGTCGACTATATATAGGACTAGGGCGGTAGGGCTATTTAAGTATATAATATTAATTATTACTGAGTGATTAAATTGCAGGTTATTTTTAATAGTGAATTTAAACCTTCCTAGCGATCTTCTATATTTCTAGTAAGTCGAGTAAAACTTACTTAGTCGATTGATAGCGTCTTAGTCGAAACGGTGGCTAAAGCGCTTTAGCAAGCGTGCTAGGCGTATTATTAATAGATAGCTGAAGCGGCGGTATAGACGTTAGAGATCCTACTCTATTAATTAGCTGCTTATAACACCGTTATTAGTATAGGTATTGATATAGGCGTGTGATAGCGAGGTTCCCTAAGTAAGGAATAGGTAACTATATAGCCTTATAATAGGGACTTATCTATTACCGCTAACTAGGTAATTAGTAAGGTTATTAAAATAAAAACCTACTTAGTTAAGGTCTCGCAGGCAGAGAAGGAATAGTATATCAGCGTCGATAATATAGAATTCGATAACACTAATTAGTAATTAGACGGTAATAGTACCTTGCGATAAGGCTTCGCTAATACCGAACTTAAATCTAGCGGTACTAGCCTTATCGGCGTTAATATTAACGTCTTACTCGCGCCGCAGTGCTAGGTATTAATTATAGCCTACTGAGGAGTTATAGGTAGCGCTAGTGTTAATTATAAGGCCGTAGAAGTAGTTATCGCCGTATCTTTTAGCGGGGCGGTAAGTTGCTTCTCCCTAGATATTAATATTAATATTATCCTAGATGGATAGTGCCTTAGTAACGGTATATAAAGTCGCCTAATTAGCTAGCTTTTAGTATACAGCCTTACTATTAATTACACCTATTAATGTTAGAAACACCTTACCGTTATTTTAGTTAGGTGGATTATTAGCGGTATCCTTACTAGTACTGCCTTCGCTATTTCCTTCTTCCTTTTCGCTTTTAACGTCGGTAAGGTATTGCTTAAAGCTGCGTTAGCGTTCTTCCTTAGGGTAATTAGTTAACTAATATCCTTCCTTTTTATAGATAAAGTATCGCTTTTTATTCGTTAAATTATAGTCGCAGTTAGAATTATTAGAATTAGTAGAGTTATATCTTAGCTTACTTAGATATCTTAATTAGCTGCGACTGCTAGATTCGTAGTTACGACTGCTAGATTTACGGTTTTAGTAGTAGCGGTTAGTATATATTATTTTACTTAGCGATATAAGGCTGCGACGGTCTTATAAGGCTATAGATAATCGGAGGTCTTAAATAAGGTTTTGTATAGTATTTAGTAGTTTTCGGCAGACGATCTTATAGGTAGGTATAGACTTATAAGTAGTAATTATCTTCTAGTAGATAAAGCTATCCCTATAAAGGCTCTCGTTTAGGCTATATTATAGCTATCTTAGTTTCGATATTATAGCGTCTAGGTACTCCGTTAAGGTTTTATCTTTACTGCGGTTAATAAATTATTGCAAGGATATACTATTCTATTTATTAAGGCGGGCGATTTAGTATTCTCTTCCTTTAAAGTTTCCCTTAAAAGTAACTCTTAGGGAGTCTAGATTTATTAATAAGAAGGAAGATTAATTATTAAAATAGAAATCGAGCGTATCGCCGCTTAGTATAAATTAAAATATTACGTAGAGCTTAGTAGACGGTATCCTAGCGTTAGAGGCGGTAGCTAAGAATATATTCAGCTTATAGTCGAAGACGTCGCTTCTTCTATTATATTTTATCTCTTCCGTATAGAGCTTAGTTAACGCGGTGAGCTCTTAGGAAAGGCCTTACTCCTAGTAATTAGCGATAGCGTTAGAGATCTTAAAACTATTAATTAGGGCCGTTTGGAAGGGTGTCTGGGAGCGTTGATATTGCTGTTATATCGTATCAAATAGCGTAGCAGTCCCAGTTGGTGTTTCGATTTTAGCTGAGGTTAAGGCAGGCGCGTTGAAATTATTTCCTAAGGCGGGCGTGCTAGGCGTGTTGAGGTTGCTAGCAGAGTCGAAGTTAGACTTCTTTTTCACTGGCTTTAGTACGTTTGCAGGCTAATTAGACTATAGTTGGACTGCTAGCCTTGCTAGGTGCTTATAGACGTAAGTTCCGTCCTTAGGTGTAAAGACGCTGCGGTTGAAAAGTAGCTCCCTAAGGCTTCGTAGTAATACTTTATCCACCTTATTAAATAAAGCTTCGTCCTAATCGCTGAAGTCTTCGAGGAAATTTATCTATAGATTATAGCCTTCTTCCTCGCGGTTCTAGTAGGAAGTTATTATTTAGGTAACGAATATTCCTAGGGTAGTACTTAACGACTTTTTAGGGTCCTTAAGGATAATTCCTGTCGGTGTTATCGTCCCCCCGTATTCCTCTTCTATAGCTGGTTGCGTTATTGTGAGGTTAGGCGTTGCAGTTAAGGCTTGGTGTTACAGGTGAGGTTTAGTGTTGAAGTTGAAATTTTTATTCGTACCTTGCTAATCTGAGGTCGACAACTGATCAGTGTCGGTACACCCTCTTGCTAGGTTATACTGATTAGTAGCTTGATCCCCTATTACCTGCCCCGGACAACCTGATTGGCAGGGTGTCTATTGGGCTTGGTAAACTAGGGATTGATTGAATCTAGCTAGCTAAGCTATGGTGTTTTATCTAGGAGTTGGCGCCAAGCCGCTAGTTGCGGAGCGGAGCGACGTTATTCCGACATATACTATCATCACCAGCAGTACAAGGCTCCACGGACTAACAAATACTCCTCCAGTACTGAAGAATACAACGGTCGCAGGCCTTCCGGCTACAGACGACATAGGGGTGGTGTCACTATGGCTATTCTGGGGCATGGTTGAGCTAGGGGTTGGTATGATCGCTATTTGCCTTCCCTCACTTCGTCCGCTATTCGCTGGCTGGTCCGCCGAATCGATCATACGCTCCTTGAGGTCGAGATTGTCTCTGCGCTCGGTAAGTAGCAGCCACGGTGGCAAAGACGGTGCGGATAGGTTGGGCTCAGAGTTATCGACCGTGGGGATGGAAATGGACACAATTGCAACTGCAAGAAGGAGCTTTGAAGGTACCACGACATGTGCTTATAGTGGACAAGAACCCTGCAGGAAGACCGGGGAACATAGAGAGGATGCTATTGGAGTTGGAAGTGAAGTTATACTGAGCCATCAACAAGTCTAAGAACGAGTTGTAGAACGACGTGGGAGGAGTTTACCTCAGTAAAGTGTACTCCTAGTTTATACAACATGTTTGTTCAAGGGAAATTCGACTCGCTCGCGGGAAGAATCACTATCCATGTAGACGGTGTATTTTAGAGCCACAGCACTTGATGGTCCATTCGCATTCAAGTGATTGAGACCAGACGTTCCGTAAGCGAGATGAAAAAGTCAGCAAATACTTGCTCTCCACCTATTCAGGTAGCCTCGATGTCGACGTTATAGTTTGGACTACGCCAAAAGGGCTGAGATGCTTTTAAGCACCCTGAACCTACAACTAGAGGGTTAAATAGGGAATCGTCCGTCTTGCTGACCGTCGCGCATTCATAATCGAGCGCAGTTTTCATCCTTGCTTATTGCGGTATCAGTCGGCTGTCAAATCTCTACTCGTTACGGATTACTCTTTCAACGTCGAGGTAGCCTTATTACATCGCCAAGACTTACCCTCCAGCTCCAACAGTCGATGCGGTCAAAGTGAATCCAATGTCGCTAATATTGATACTGAATCGAACTCCAGGAGTAGCCGAGCTCACATCGTTATGTCGCTGGCTATCTTCAATCCTACATGAGGTAATAGTGATTGAAATGGAAAGTCTAATGGTCAGGACTCGGCTTGGGTTGAAACCAACCTCTAACGGCACTAGGATGCTAGACGCCAGCACTTTCCTACAATGGCTGAATGGCGCGAACGAAGATAAGAGGACCTTGGGATGAGTCTCCTGACTGGTCATCGCAGAGGAGATGAGATAGCGATACAGGATCATCGCCACATAGTGTATGGATCCCGTGCGGCGTGCTCGGAGTTCTAGCCCACTGACAATTCAAAGCGAACGCCACAAAGAGGGCCAGACTTTCAAAATCTCTGACCGGCCTATTTAGCATTTCGAGGGGCCAAAGTGTTCAGTTAGTGTTCTGTAGTCGCACAGATATAGATACCCTTGGCGTCTTTCTAATATTCTACTTCAAATTATGAAAGAGGTGCGCTGGCAAGGCGTCTCTCAACTACGTGCAGAGTGGAAGTACCACCCTAATAATTTTGGATTCAGCGCCGAGCGAAAGTCGAAAGCACATGTCCCATGACTATGCGTAAGGCTGTAACACACCAATGGCTTTGATTAGCGTTCACAGGCGGGACACACGATAGGTGTGGTAGTGTCTGTAATCGGCTCTTGCGTAATATTGCATGATAAGTACTCGGCGGTTTACCGCTTTAGGTGTCTCTCGAGAGGTGGCCTTACACCCTTTCCAGCCTTGTGGCTATATGGTACGGACTTCTATGTGGTCCTTGCTCCTGGCGTGTTTTGGATCATCGGGAAGAGATTTTTTGCTATTGCAGCTTGCATAGCCTCAAATTTACCTTCCAGCAGCTCGAATTATAGATTAGTCTAAAATCCAGACTCCTTACATTTGTCACGTTTACCGCGAGGCGCGTTTCAGCCGGGTCATGTTTCAGGCTCTCCACTCCGTGTCCCAACCTTTCTTTCTGCTTGCCTTATAATTCGAGAACGGTCTCTGACGAGACTTCCGATTTCTCTTTTCCAGCCCAGATTCAAATTGTCTTTCCAAATCAGCAAGCAAAATACTCTTCCTGAAAAATGTGTCGAAGGATTAACTTGGCCATCTTCCTTGTATCTGTCTTAGCACTCGAGGCTACGCACGCGACTAAACTATCCCACAAGGAGTCGCAAGTTTTTGCAAACGGTGCTATTTCAGAAGGTTCCAATGTTCTTCACGTGAGAGGGACAAATCCAATGTTATTCTCCACTGAACCCGGTTTCTAGACGCTCGAATACATTTCGCTGACTTTGTGTCTAATTAGCAAAATTGTCGAAGGCCTTCTCAGTTCCAAGGAAGGCAAAGTTGCACGATACATCTCCAAGATCCCCTGCGACATTGTCAACACTCTCGTAACCGACGTCGGACAAGCCGAACAATTTGTCTCCCAACTGGCAGCAGGTCAAGTCCCAACCCTCATCCAAGATCTTCCTCAAGAAGCCGTCCAAGCGTTCGGAGACGTCATCAACATCCTCACGACCCTTCCAAGTGAAATTATCAACGTGGCCGAAGCCGCCGTCACCGATGTCGCGAAAATCGTCAATGATATCGAAGACGGGCAAATCACATCTGATCTTGCCGCTCTGCCTTCCGAAATCGTTGCTGAAATTACTCAAGGATGGGGAGATCTTACGGACGGTCTTACTGATGCGTGGAATGGGCTTACGAATGGGTTCAAATGCGACGTTCTGAATCAGTGCCCCACAGCTGAAGCTGGGAACACGTGCGGTACACCTGCCTCCGTTGCTGCTGCTGCTACCACGGCGAATACTCCCGTCTCATCAACATACGCTCAGGCAGCCGCTACTTCTACATTCAACGCCGCAGCCGCATCATCGAGCTCCGCTGAAGTTGCCAGTCCCACTCAGCAACAAACATCTCAGTCGTCCCAGACACCGGGATTCGTCCAGAGCACGACACCAGGTACAACCCAAGGTACGGCCCCGAGCACACCGCAGAACACAACTCAGAGCCAGTCTCCGAAGTCATTGGCTGGCATGACCCGTGAATGGGCAACATCAATTATTTTGGCAGCAGCGGCTGTTGCTGTATTGGGAGTTGCTGTTTAGCTATGGGGTATCTGTGTCGGTCTGGAGGAAGATGGTGGGACCTACAGTCGTGTGTCGTCGATGAAGACGAGAGGTCTCTAGATCATGGTTGTCCCAGGACGGGCGGATGCCAGTACCATTCATGAAAAAGTCTTTGTACAGTCGTCAAACGTATCCTTAATCCTATATGTACCAGCTTGATCTCATCATTGTCGTTATATACAGCATCATCTCATTTTCCATTAGCAGCCGGCTTCTCCTTCGCTCCAGTAGCAGATTTCCTTTGGCCATAGTCATACCCAACAATTTTCTTATCGATCTTCCTTGGAGGCGGATGTACGTCGTGTGGACAATCCGCTCGATTCTCCGTAGGTGGGATGCTATCAAAAGACACTTGGCTCTTGTTTTGCTGCCGTTGCCTCTTCAGCTCCTTAGTCATCTCACTTGAAGCCTTGGTACTCTGCTCTAAGGCATCCTGCAACGACTCAGCACTCGCGGACTGTCCGTCCGCTAAGGCTTTGAGCTGATCTCTTTGCTCTTGCATTAGGACCTTCATGTGGTCCCAGTTTGCGGATCCCCCTTCACTAACGGCTCTGATCTGATTAGCATTCCCCTCGACGAGCTTTTCCACACGCTCGAAGTTGTTATGGTTCTGGGATTCTGTTTCGGCGAGTGCCTTGATCTGAGCAGCGTTTTCTTCCATCATCTTTTCTACTCGGCCTGACCGCTCATCGTTCTGAGCTTGCGTCTGGGCGAGTGTCTTGATCTGAGCGGCATTTTCTTCGACCATCTTGTTCATCCGCTCAGACTGCTCTTCGTTCTGAGCTCGAAGTGTCTTGATCTGGGCAGAGTTCTCTTCAATCATCTTATTCACCTGCTCTGACCGCTCGTTGTTTTTAGCTTGCGTCTCAGCGAGCGTCTTCATCTGTGAGGCATTGCCCTCCATCAGCTCCTGCATCTTCCGCATCATTCTCTCCATGGCCTCCACACCAGCACGGTCCACCCCTCCTCCGCCACCGCCGACCCCCAGAATATTCCCCTCACCATCTTGCGCAGGAATGATATCCTGCATCCTTCCATCAGTCCTATCCGAGTCTCCAATCTGGCAGTAGAACCATTTCGTCGTCAAGTGCTCAAATTTCTTGTTGTTCGCCGTTTTCCGGGGCAATGCGTCCCCTTGGAAGGAGAAGAGTTGCGGGTGGGTACGGACGCCGGTATTGGGGTATTCTTGTTCAACGAGAGACCACCACTCATTGGCGATGGCAGCGGAGGCGAAGGTTAAAAGGTAGCGAGATGCCCAGTGGGAGTCGGTCTGTCATAATGAGCTGGTATATGGGATATTTTGGGAGGTGCGTGCTTTACTCGTCGAGCATAGGCGTAAAACAGTGGCCCACTTCCGCGGGAACTCCTTGACTGATTTGCGCTAGATGATCCAGTAGGGGTTTCCTCATCAGGTGCCATGATGTGTTGGATGATGATGAGAAGAAGCAGTTGCACCTTGAGTAGGATCAAAACTTGCTGGATAAAGAGAATTTGAGGCACTGTGCCTTGAACCATAATTGTTCTGTGGGAGTAGATACCGACCGAACATGTCCGCACGTATGACGTATAAAGCTCGACCAGAGGAGCCAATCGTATGTGCGAGATTCGAGCTAATGTATTGGATAAATCTGCTCATACCGCACTATATAGCTAGCTCAGCGCTCTGTACCGAATCACGATCATCGACTTTGGGTATTCCCGAATGCCGTTTTTTCTCCGATGTCATGGCAAGGATTCTCGCATGCAATTTGATGGGTCTAAATGGAAGGCAGCAGTGATCGACAGACGATCATCAACGTAGAGTATCGCTGCGCAACAACGGACAAGAAACTTGAATTAGTATAGCGAATTGGCGAATGACCCATAAGCATTGCAACCGATGGCCGACACCGTTTCATTTGGTGAATTGGAGATGCTTCAATGTGGATACCCGGAAGAAATGTTCAACTTTGCCTCCTTGAGCTGAAAATTTTCATATAGAGACCATCATGTGAAGTTGACTTACGTATCAAGATTAGTTTTATGCACAATGGTCAGGTGTCAGACCTTGCGAACCCAAGGTACTCCGTACATGTAAGCCCTACGATCGGTGGTCCAAGAGCGGGGATAGTACATAGAACATCACCACTCCCATTGGATAAATGGCGAGTATAATTTACGATTGTATATTGACTCTAGACGAGATGTATGGAATAGATTCAATCGTCGAGAAGCTCGGCTGCAGCAGGTGCTTTGTCCCTAAGGTCGCTGACTAAGCGAAGTCCCGGCACGGACTCGGCCTACTTCTCCTAGTGGCGCAAGGGGCCGCTCTGGGCGTCTACCTGCTCTACTGCAAGGCCACGTCAAGGACAAAAATCTAGGCTCACACTTACCTTGAAGGGTCCTGGAACGCTGACCCCAAAGCCGCGCTATATTGAGTTCATTCGGCACGGTACTGTACTCTTTTGAACGGCGCTCGATGAGTGAGCGGTTTCCGCACCGTGAGACGATTGATTTCCCATGCGAAGTTAGTCATAGAATATGAAGACAGCTACACGCTCCAGCCTCGCTGGCCAGAAGTAGCTCTCCCATGGCGGAGCCCTGCCAACACTAAGAGAGACGCCCAGAGCTCGCCCTTGAACCGCGACGATAGCAAGTTCTGCGGACCAAAATCGTCGCCGAGGTCACTAGCTTCAGGGCCGCTCTCTAGGGGTCTGTCTTGGGGCTTCAGCCGTAGGAGTTGGCTGGTAGGGCAGGTTGGCCGGCGGGGCGATGGACCCTTCTAAGCCGCAATTCTGCGCAGCCTTGCGCAGGCCTCAAGTCTTTGTGTCCTCAGTTCTCCAAGGATCTCTACGCGACATACAATACTGGCCGTCATGCAATCCAAGATATATTGGAAGCTCTGATAGCGCTATACGATGACGCCTGCATTTGGCTTCTCCGTGGGAGATTTCATCAGTGCCATAGGTCAGCAGGCTTCCGTAACATCCTGCCTCTGACGAATACTGACCTCAGTGGCGCAGGGTTAATCAAAAAGGTTAGCAAGGCACTCAAACATACTGGAGGAGCAGCTGCGGATTATCAGAACGTTATCGTCGAATTGAAAGCTTTGAAGAACGTCCTCAGACACCTCGAGACCCTTGAACCTACAGAAGACAACATCCGCCATGTAAATGCAATCAGGGGCATGGCACTTGCCTGCCAGCTACCGCTACGAGACTTTATGGTCAAGATTGAGAAATACGAGGCGTCGCTGGGACCGTGGTCGGAGCGAACATCGTTCGGCAGCGCTGGTCGCAAGGCAAAGTGGGCCGTCTCCTTTACAGAAGAAGTTGAGAAGCTTAGGGCGCTGGTGGCAGCAAAGCACATTAGTATAAATCTATTACTTGCTACCCAGTCCTCGTGAGGAACACGTTCCTTTGTTTGAGCTCTCAATGGTGGCTTATAGCTATACTTCAGGCACACACTGTCGAGTATGAACGCACGAACGAAGCGGGAGCACGGAGACCTCCTGTCCAAAATCGGTGAACACCGAGCTGCTATGGATAAGATTCGGGAGAGTGTAGACCAAGTAGATGATAGGATAACAGAAGAACGGGCAGTTCTTTATGGGAGAATGAATGTTATCTCGGACAAAATGGACGTTGCACGATTGTCTATCATAGGCATGCGGACCTTAGGGGAACAGATATTGGAATACATCAGAACCTTCCCTAGAGAGATCAGGGGTATGCTACGAACCATCATGCAGAACAATTGGCAGATGTACCAAGTCCTACTTCAAATCCAACATAATACCTCACGCGCACCGACGGCAATGCAGGCTTCGAACATTCGGTTCACCAACGTCCTAGGCGAGTACAGGGAACTACCCTATGAATATTTCTGCCATTGGGAGGTGCGTTCCATGCCCACGTATTGGGGAGTCTTTGCAGATCCTGACTCAGTAATATTAGCCATTTGAAGGCTTCCTTCGTGCCGAATTCAAAGGCAAGCCTGGTGAAGCTAAAGTAAATGATGGCCGCTTTTATATTATCGACGCCACCAACGATTCTAGAGCTGTCATCAGGAGTGATACCTGGAGCCGGTCGATCTCACAAGGTACAATATTGACAATGTCCATGATTATGTCTCACCTTCGAAGGAGGTCTGGTTCGTGTCCACGGCCAGGCTGTACAGGTACTGGCACGACTGAATGTACTAATTCAAACGCCTTGAAATGGTAGGTTCTGTAAGCAAGCAGCACATGTGTCAACGCTAAGCCTATTATAGTCAAATTTGCCATCTGAACTTCTTTCCAATCCCGAATGGGTTCGAAGGTGATTTTGGCCGGATTTCGGTCCTTGAGGATGAAGAGGCACTATCTCAACAGCAGGTGATGGAGGATATACAAATCTACGGTAGCAGACCACGACCCCCAGATGCCATTGACGTAGACGAAATGATATTACCGCCAAAGCGGAATGCAGCACAGTTTGAAGAGGCTGTAGATTGCCCAGCCAAGGTCCGCAAAATGGGAGAGAGCAAGACATACAACTATCAAGCTGTCACTGCTATTGACTGGAACAGTGGTGCCTCACCTATGGAAGCGTGGCTCAATCAGAGTGCTATACCTTCTACAGCGCCAATTGTCGATCCACAAGAAGGGTCGCAACACTCGAGAAAAGACGCCATTGCTCAAGAGATTGAAGAGATCAAGGTTTTCCGTAATATTCATCTTTCCGCTGCTCCAGAACCCAGCAACGGAAAAGATGCAGCAGTGTTCGATGAGACCGTGGGCCTTGAACCTGATGCACGGATTTACTACAGGAATATTGTTGATAGATACCCAGACCTACCCTCATATCTAGCTCTCCGTCTGGCTCGAGCGAATCGCCATAGAGCAGAAAGACTATGCCAACTAAAGAACGGAATAAACGTTTCAGATGGCGACCATCATGATAACAATACAATGCCGCCAACACGGAATGGCAGCCCGAAGACTACTGCGCTTTCTCAGTATTCTCCACTCGATGAGTGAGTGTTGGTGGTCAAGAGATTTGGGAGTGTTACTGACTGAGCTAGTAGGGTCGACCAAAATAGACGTTACACGTTTAAGTCTCTTTTTAGTTCTACGCAATCAGTACGCTATGCCCACCCTTCCTAGCCTGAAATTGCGGATTAACGTAATGCGAAGCAGCAGCATTCTCCACTCAATGAGTAAGTGTTGGTGGTTAAGAGATTTTAGGAGTGTTACTAACTGAGCTAGTAGGGTCGACCAAAATAGACGTTACACGTTTGAATTTCTTTTTGGTTCTACGCAATCAGTACGCTATGCCCACCCTTCCTGGCCTGAACTTGCCGGTTAACGTAGTGCGAAGCAGCAGCATTCTCCTAGTCTGAATCAATCAAGAACGGCACCTCAGGTGGAACAACGCAATACATACGGATCCAGCACAGGGTTTTGGACAGGCGGGCATCCACCCTCTCGTCGTGGCTCGGTCAGCTCATGCTCATCCAGCATGAACAGTTCCTTGCACGGATACCCAAAATTCGATCCCCAAGAGCAACAACCCAGCTTTTTAGCTACTGATTCAAGGTCCTCCTCCATGAATTTCGGCGATACCCCTCGGGGTCTCCCTCTACCTCCGGTACCATTGGAGAAATATAGAAAGCTGTCATTTGAGTGTGACATATGTGGTGTAATTGTAGAGGTTGATCGAAGGCTGGATTGGCAGTGAGTATATTGAATGGGTCGATGGTACATTTTGACACTCCGTCTAGGATACATGTTCTCGAAGACCTTCGACCTTATCTATGCACATACGAGGAGTGCAAGTATGCCAACAAGAACTACCCGTCGCGGTCAGATTTTATTGATCATGAATTCTGGGCACATGAATGCGGTAACAAAGCCGATTGTGTCTTCTGCGGTGAAGTATTACCAGCTAGTCGTACTGTACGTGGTCGACACATCGGACGCCATATGGAGGAAATCGCTTTCGCTGTCGTCACGAAGCCTTATGAAGCTTGGGAATTTTATTCCGATTCTGCATCCGATCAGAGCCTCCGTATTTCACCTCCTCCTTCTCCAGTTCATAAGTGCCAAAAGATCAATCCTTCGACTGGCCAGCCTTGCAATAGAGTCTACAGCAGGAGTTACGATTTGACGAGACATGAGCATTTCATACACAACAACCGCAAGCAAAAGTAACGATGCCATCTCTGCACAGAAAGGAAAGCCTTTTCAAGGCATGATGCTTTAGTGAGGCACATTCGTGTTGTCCATCCAGACGTGAAACCCTAGCAATGCTCTAAATGCCCACGACGATTTAGAAGGAGAGATCTATTGGCGCGACACAAGCAGGTAGTACACATGACGGCGTTACCAGGAAGATATTGATGTACATATCTGCTTTTCTCGTCTCAGTCACATTGCCCGAGATCGCGGATGACCAGATTCAGCTGGCGATATAGTACGGTCTCAATGTTTGAAAATAATGAGTCCACTTCATGATTATGATTCCACACATCCAGCCTTTCACATTCGCAAAAGCATGTGCAAGGGATTTTGTTCAACAAGCTGACCTCAAACATTACCTCGCGGAAAGCCTTAATCCAATATACTATCACCTGCCTCGCAATCACTCAATACAGCCTGCAAGTACCATAGTCGACCATCACCTTCCTGAACCACATCTCCACGCTCACCAGCAACGAATTGCGCCGCACCCATGATCCCAACCAACCAACCAAACAATCAGCGAAGCATCAAACCCCAGATCCTCATCCAATACCTAAAACCAT
Organism: Stereocaulon alpinum; assembly: GCA_018257865.1. NCBI lineage: Eukaryota > Fungi > Ascomycota > Lecanoromycetes > Lecanorales > Stereocaulaceae > Stereocaulon > Stereocaulon alpinum. The sequence continues at coordinate 37,023 of JAEUBA010000134.1, read as the reverse complement.
CCTACACGCCAATCAATTATCTATACTCCCTTCCCCTTTTTCCCTACGCTAATCAACCTACCCACCCCCACACCATACCCCACAAACACAACAAAACATACTCCTTCCACAAACCCACACCATTACAAAACAACCGATACCATAGTTAGCTCGTCGAATGCACCGTCTACCTACTCAAGACCACCACAACCCGATTCCAGATCACAGGAATCGATACCTTAGTATGAAGAGAGCGCGGATTCTGCAAGGGGGGCAAAGTATTGATGGGTAGGTGGTGCTAGGCTGGTGATGAACTGTGTAAAGGAGGCGGTTGTTTGGGGATGATGAGGTATGGGTAGAGGATTACGAGGGTATTAGATGGTGTTTCGAATGGCAGGGTAAGGCCTGGGATAAGCCGTGTTTGTAAAGAGTGAGGGGGTGTAATGGACATTGTTATGGTGAGTGGGTTTCTGGTGTGTTTTTCGCTTTCTGCATTAGAGAGAGTGTACGAAGGTTCTCACAAACTCAGGGATCCTGGGAGGTATTGGGTGAAGTGGACTTATGCGTGATATCGAAGATGACGGGTTCAGCCTTATCACTATATGGATCAATCTGTATATCAATCTGTAAAGCCAACCCCATGGGAGGCTAGCTATGAAAGACTGCTAGTCAATATTCATTGAGAAGTAGCCAACCCAGCATCAAAGGCGAACAGAAAAAGCGTTGGCCAATGATCATCAAGAAGTGATAGCAGTGCCGTAACTACCTACTAGCTGCATAGCCCACCGAGCCAAGACCGAGCCACCTTTAGCGACATGAAACGTCCTGCACAGCCTCATATTCGTCAAGGAAGCAAGCAGGCTTCCTTCAGTCATTAACACGATGGATTACCTTGGCTGTTTTGACCGCATGCGATACGCATAATGATAACTTAGCATTCTGTGAGACGACCCATAAAGATGCGAAAATGACGCCAGCCTTCGGCTTCTCAGTAGGAGACTTCATCAGCGCGATTGGTGAGCCAGTCCCGCTCACTCCGGTATGCTCTGCTGACTATGAGCGTCCAGACCTCATCAGAAGGATCAGCAAGGCGTTGAAAGAGACGGGAGGTGCAGCTACTGAATACCAGGATGCTATTATTGAGCTTAAGGGTCTCAAACATGCCTTGCAGCGTCTGGCCGCCCTGGAGCCTACGGAGGACAATGTCGCTCATGTGAATGCTATTCGGGGCATGGCACTTGCCTGTCATCTACCTCTACAAGGATTTTTGAAGAAATTGGAGAAATATGAGGATTCATTGGGCCCTTGGGTAGAAGGCCGTGGGATAGGGCGCACGGCGTTTCGGTGCGCTGGACGTAAGGCTAGATGGGCTGTCTCTTTCGGTCAAGAGGTTGAGAAGTTGAGGACGCTGGTGGCGGCTAAGCAGATCAGTATCAATTTACTGCTTGCCATGCACACTTCGTAAGAGCCAGCGGTACATGATGCGGATGTGTATAAGGCTCATGCGAGTTGCAGACAGACCATATCAACACTGAGTACTCGGACTCAGGTTCAACACAGTGACCTAATGGTAAAAGCCGCCGAGCACCGTGCAGCGATGAACCAGATGCAGGTGCAAATTCGAGCTGTCGACCAAAGGATTGTAGAGGCCGACGCGGCTTCTCAAAGCAAGCTGGGTTGTATTTCTTCCAAACTAGATACGACCTACAACTCCGTCGTAAGTCTTCGCGGACTATGCGAGCAGATCAGAGATTACTTCGGAATGTTTCCCCAAGAGATCCAAGGTCATCTACAAAGAATCATGAACTCCAACTGGCAAATGTATCAAATCCTTCTGCAGATACAGCAGAGTCTTATGCGCGGACCGACCTCGCTCCTAGAGACCAACATCAGGTTTGAAGACGCATTGGGAGAGTACAGAGAGCTGCCTTATGAATACTTCCGTCACTGGGAGGCAAGTGGCTCTTGAACTAAGTGATACGTCAGGCTCTGACCACCCGGCAATAGGTGTTCGAGTCTTTCATCCGCATACAGTTCAGAGACAAGCCTGGTGAAGATAAGATCATGGAAGGGAATTATCACATTCTCAATCTCAACAACCAAGGGACTATCATCAGTAAAACGCATTGGACGCGTTCTATTCGGCGTGGTTCGACGATAACAATGTCCATTATCATGTCTCAGCTCGAGCGAAAATATGGACATTGTCCACGACCGGGTTGTTCAGATAACGGAGTGGATGAAGAGGCAGCGTCACTTTTGTTGACCTGGTATGATTTCAAGACACTGGTATTGAGATCGGGCTAAGTAGCGATAGCCGGAAATGCAACCTCAATTTCCACGCGATCCCCGCTCCTCTCGAAGAGAATCAAACGCGGAGTCTCTTTCTCGCCGACAAGTTGTCTTCATTAGGCAAGGACGACATAAATGTGTTGAATTCATTAGTCGAGGACCACATAAACATGTTGAAGTCGTCGGCGCAACAATCGCAACAGCAAGTCCATGCCATCGTGGACAGGGCCTCTTCAACTATGGCCCTCCGCAAAAGGCAGGAAACTCAAGCTCTTCAATTCTTCCGAAACGTTGACATAGCTAAAGAAAGCGAAGTCGATCCTTTAGATCTGCTTTCATTTGTCTCAGGAACGTTAAAGGAAGTCGGAAAGGGAATCAACATGAGGCTAGATCAATTCGGTGATTCTGTCATGCCAAACGACAGATGGGTGGTAAATGTCTGTCGGTGCAATAATTGCAACAACATCATCAACAACCCTGAAGATCAATTCGGATCGATACCTCTCGAGAACGGTTCGTTCTTATGCAAGAATTGTCCAATCGACTGCCACAGCTGTAGAAGAGAGCTTGGGAGGTCGCTCATTGTCAATACTAATCGGGCTTTCTGTCGCATGTGCTTTCAATGCACGATATGCAACAAGCGGTTTCGGATATCAAGGTTTATTCGGTCGCGGCGACGTGATAGTGGGATCTGCATCGATTGCTTTCTTGGGGCGTGCATGGGTGCGCGTGATAAACGATTTTCTCTGGTATCACATTAGCTTTGCGCTACAGTAAACCGTGGCAGCGGTATTCGTACCAAGGCTCGTAAGGCAGACAGCTTGATTGTCTTTCATATATACACCTATCTTTCCCTCCTCCCGTTCTTTCATCTCAAAGTCTCAACAATCTCCTTCTTCTCCCCACTCCCCGCAAGCACCGTAGCCTCCTTCCCCTTCTCAGGCGTCCCTCCCCTCCCATTCCTCAAAATAGCACTCCTACCTCCCCCCTCTGCCTCGGCCTTAACCTGAAGCAGGAGATCCTTCCCATCTTCCATCTTTCCTAATTTAACCACAAGAGCTGTGTTCTCCCTCTGTAAGGCGCCAACCTGCTCACGTAAAATATCGCGCTCTTTGCTGACCACTTCAAGTTCCTGCCTCATCTCCTCTTTCTCCCTTACCAAGCGAGCCTTTTCATCTTTATCTTCAGCTCTCTTGCGGCGTTCTTCCATCTTCGCCGCCTCTTTCACCCGCTTAGCCTCCAATCTTGCAACTTCCTTCTTATACTTCTCCTCTTGCTTCGCCACCTCCTTCGCATGTTTCTCCTCCGCCTTCTTTATCCGTTCTCCTTCTTTGGAGTTGAGCGATTCCTTATCCTTCGTCTCTTTCTCTCTTACTTTAGCTAGCTTCTCACTAAGCGCGCGTTTCCGGTCATTGAGCTTCGCTAACTCTTTTTCGTGTGGGGAGAGTTTCGAGTTGGAGGAGGATTTGGTGGCTGTAGCTGAGGTTGTGGATTTGAGTGACGAGGCGTCGTCGAAGTGGTCTTCGGCGCTGGCGAAGGAGGCGATGCTGGAAGAGGAGCTGATAGACAGGGTGGGGTTGGTGCTTTTGCTGCTGAGGGGAAGGTTAGTACTGTCTTTGACGCTTGCTATGCTGGTTGACATCGACGATGATTGTTGATGGCCTGGTAGGCGGTCGATGACTGCTTGTGGGGCGTATGTTTCTAGACCTGCATATGCTGCGCCGGAAATGGTGGACAGTAGTCCTCCCTGATGAGATTCTTGAGATGGAGGAAATTCTGGCGCGATATCCGAGCTTGCCTTCCTCGGAACTGCAACTGCAGGCGGTTCGTCCTCTTCACTCGCCTTCGTGCCTTCCAAGCCAGCTAAATGGCCATTTGTATTATATGCTTCCAGCTCTTCCCTTGTCTTCTGCTTAATGAGATCTGTGTCACCCTTCAAAGCTTCAATCTCATCCTCTGCGTGCTCCTTCTTGCACGCCCAATCTAGGAATTTACTCGCATCAGCAACTATACTACCAGGTGTCCCTCGTTCAACCATGAACCGTGGCACACTTCCTCCGGGATCGCTTCGTGTAATCATGATCCATTCCACAGGATTCATATCTTCACCGTCATCATCAGCATGCGGTATATCCAACGCTTCTCCCTTCGCACTAGATCCTCTTGATTCAGCGAACGATATCGTCTTTCCTCGCTGTCGCCCTTCCTTCACTATCTCTTCTGCTGCAATCGGTGACAGATGATCACCGTTTGGTAAGCTTTCATTCGACCCTTGTACAACCTTCTCTGCGCTTCGTAATATCGCCTCCTTCTCAAGAGACGGCGATCCCTTATGGCCTTTCAACAAATCCGTTGTAGACGCTGCTTTCTTGGGCTTCAACGGTATCTCACGTATGAATTCGACAGACTCGTATTGACCCCGAACGAAGCCATCTCTTGATGGGCAGTCAGGATGCTCACAAGGTCGTGAGATTACCATGAAGTGTCTTGGCTTTTCGACAGGCTTTCCCCTCAATAGCCTATCTTTATCCGATGCTTCAGGCTCAGGCTCACTCAGCGCAGTGGAAGACGTAAGAAGTAGCGTAACAAAATCCCTCGGCGTAGTAGGACCAGGGAATTGCGCTGATAGATGATACACTACGCCCACCTCGTCAGTCCCGTGCTTTCGATATCCATATTCCTTCCGAATCGGAAAAACGCACCTTCTATACACCCAACGCCCTCAACAACGCCCCTCTCAACCCTCCTCTCCCCCCCAATGCCCCTAATATTCCCCTCCCCCGGCCCCCCCTGCACCTCCAACGTCTCCGGAAACTCCCTCTGCAGCCCCAACTTCCACTTCATAAACCCCATCCCCTCATGCACGCTCCTCCTCGCAAACCACGCGCCCCTCCCATCTTTGCCCGCAAGCTTATAAACGCTCATACCGAGCGGATTGTCCTTCGCATTGAGCTTTATAGGCTTGCCCCATTCCTTTTGCAGACTGAGGTGAGCAGGGTCGAGAGGTTCGGAGCGCGCGACGGAGCAAGAAATGGAGGAGATGGCGGAAGAAGTGGAGGCTGTGGTTGAGGAGCGAGGTCGGGATGTGGGGGCGGTCGTTTCTGGGGGCGGGAGGGGTACAGATTCGACTATCTTTTGGGCGGAGGCGAAGGCTTCGCGGAGGTAGATGGCTCTTTCTTCTTGGGAAGTGGGGACGGAGGAGAAGGGTGTAGGACTCAGGGACTGGAGGGCTGTGTGGAGAGCCGCCATGGTGGGCGCGACGATTCTGTAACAAAGTGTAGAGTCTTAGATTCCATATAGAGGAGACAGCTCGTCTGGTAATACTGTATGATCACGAGCTATTGTAGCGTCGTTGTCTGGGTAAGTTGGTTAACGGATGGGCCGCCTTGCTGAAGTGCAGGTGGATTGTTGGGTATCATGGTAAAAGGTATGAACAATGTACAATTCTTGGAATAGATAGCTATAGCAAGATACTCAGAAGTCGTAAATCATGGCATATAGCTTATGAATGTCGGCGGAATTGGACATGCAAGGTTTAGTATGACGCGGTCACGGAGCAACTTGCGCCTGCCAGAGCGGACTTGGCAAACTTGGCAGACCCTATAGTCCGATACTCAGGAATTCGTGTTGCACTTTAGCACGTTAAGTAGGCTGATGTCTGTGAAAACATCTGTGTATCACATTTTGATTACATGTGTACAGAGCACAGCTCCGGTAGTGCCTAAGCATCCGATTGCTACCCAATCAATGGGAAACCCTCCCAGGACACAGTCCTGAGCGTAGGGGATGAGCCTACAACCCACGCGTCGCCAGCTTCAATCGTTCCGTGCTCCGTCAGACCACAAAGAAGACCACAGATCCTCCCTCAAGTTCCACCACAGGCTTCACTCGATGCGCGATCCTCCGCGAACCCTCCCAATTTCCACTAGCGACGACGCAGCCTCCACTATTCGCATACCAGATGCCCCCTTGAATTAGATGCCGTCGCCTATCCACTATGCCGCCAGTGCACCATACCAGAGTGGACAGAGCCACAGGTATGCGACCACTTTCGGGAGGGAGTGGTCTCGACCTCCGTCTAGCTGGCCGCTCCCTATAAGACGACAGAGGAAAGAAATTAGAAAAAGAGGGCGCGCCAATGTAACCATGACATGATCCACCCATCCTGTTGCCGTGAGGCCTTCGATCTTGTATAAATGCCGGATTTTATGCCTCCCAAAGTGTTGAAGAAATAGTCGTAGCAGAGAAGCGAAGGTGTCGAATGGTCCGGCCGATTCGGGTATGCAAAATCAGAAAGTGCAGCAACGCTCGCTAAAACAACGCTCGACAGAATACAAAGCAAATAAGGAGATGGGTATCCGACTTTCGTCCATGTCGATGATCTATCGTGATGCCTGCCTGTGAGGGTGCAGAAGTCGTGGGCTCGTCAGTGTAAGCTCGCACTTGGTCTACTCGATGTCGTTTCGTCGAATGCTCGCTCGAGGAAGAAGCCGCGTGTGCTGGGAGACGTGTACCGAGGATTTAGTTACATGGCATACATCTGCGCAAAGTTCTGATAAGTGTCCATTGGCCAACCGTAGCCACCGAAGCCTGCATCTGTGCCGCATTGCTGATGCATCAGTGTACTAGGCAAGGGTAGGTTGGAGATCGACTGAGACATTGGCGCAGTCGTCGCTGGAAGGCTGTCGTACGTTGCTGGAAGGCTATAGTACTGTGGCGGGCTTGGGCTTCCACTGTATGCGTCGCTGTAAGACGAGGATGGCGAGTTCACGCCCGCATCTTCGAGGTAGAAGCTTGCATCTACCGAGGTCTCCATAACTTCTATGCCAGTGTCGAGGCCTGCATCCATCGATGTCCACATGCCGGAACCGGAGTCTGCTGATGTGTAAACACTGTTTGATGGAGCATATCTGAATGTTTCTGGAGCACTCGAGTAGGACGCCGATGACGGTAGCGTTGGCTGCCACCAGTGCTCGGCACCGGTTGAGCTTGGTAGGACTGGAGTTGGATGGACGACATCGACGGGTCGCGGTGGTGGTGGGAGAAGAGGAAGGAACAAGCCCATGATAGCGGTCTTGACTTCCTCAGCCCTTCCGCACAGCAACTCGCCGGCACCGTCCTCCTCTAGACCTTCCAAGGCCATAGCACTTGTGCGATATACGTACTTATTAGCGGCTTGAACAAAGTCCTCTTGCAATTTCTTGAGTTGGACCTCCTTCTCCAACCAGTGCCAAGTGCTAGCGGAAGTGTCTTTTGAGTGGACCTCCTTGTGGAACTCGACCAGCGCTTCTATCGTTTCAGGTGTGAGCTTGAAGGCGACTTCGTTTTGTGAGACCATGTCGACGTGGACGATGTAAGCTTCTATAGCGACCATCTTGTAGTTGAAGACTGCTTCTATCAATGGGTTGTCGTTCTTGACGAGTTCCGAGTCAGGCGCCTTTGGCAGTAGCAGCGAGCACAGCGTCCATATTGCTGACGGCGACGAGAGGGTCTCTGTTAAGCATCGAAAGTGTTGGGGTACACTATTCAACGGCCTCTTTATCCGGTTTATCCTCTTCAGTGTCGCCGTTAACCATGGATCTACCTTGGTATTGAGGACAATGTTGGGAGCGGAGCGGGTCGCAAAGGCAGCGGCAGAGGCGGGTAGCAGTTGAGCAGGCATACTGATGGTACTGTGGGTGTAGATTGTATGTATGCGATAGGTTGTAGAGCGGGTACTGTGGGGTGGGGCGATTGTAAGGAAATCGTACAAGAAGAGAAAACAAGATTAAGCTGGCGGTCCCAAGACTAGGGAAATAAAGTGCACGCCTTTAAAAGAGTGAGAAAGATTATGGGGTCGTTAAAAGAGATCGGTGGTGGGAGGGAGCACCGAGTAAGAGTGGAGAGAGGAAGGGTGTTATTTTGGCGGGGGTGTGCCATATTATATCGGGAAAGACCGTTTGACTGGGCAAGCGCAGTCGAAAGGCGAGTTTGGAGAAGGCCAGGGAACAGTGAACACCAAAGGAAGATTTTTAGCAGAATTTAGCAGAATTTAGCACTATCTGCAAGCTTTAGTGCTTTAGTTTGGGATTTATGCAGCTTGTTCGAGGGACTTAACCCAAAACATGTTGCATTTGCGTTAGATGCGCGCTGACCAGCGCTGACCAGGAGCGACTTGTGCCCGCCTCGGCAAAATGGCCGCGCCAGGCTAGACCTTCACAGCCCCCCCCCCATGTCCGCCGACACGGTGGATCCCTCTACTGTTGCATGCCGCTAAACATACTGGCGTTTCCGTCCTAGCAGCAAACTTCGCCTCTCAACCTTGGCCTTGATCTCTACAACTGGCTTCTGGTTCGTGAGCTCTGGAGATTACTGTAGATGATCCTATCTCCCCTCTCAAATTGCACTCTGAAACTCTCAACGATAATCTTGGATAAGATCGGTCACATGTTTTACAAACACATTGCTCTGGCCGCCTCAACAGGAATAGAAATCTATCGCCCAACTTGGCCTTGCAGCCCAAAGGTACGTCCTTCTAGTTTGTGCGGCAGTGCTGGAGTAGGTACACAGTTACGGGAGGCGCGTGGCGATTCCGATATCTTGAGCGTGGCGTGTCTCTCCAATGTCTTGCACGTAGAATGCACAGACTCGACTATAGGTGTATCTGCGTCATTTCATGCGAAACGCTGGGAGAAAGCCTCCTGATCACGATTGTAGTCATGGCGCCAGGAGAAATATCACTGTGTGGGGGAGGATCTTGACGGCGCAATCAAGTGCATCTCCTGCACAGCTGAAGTTTGGACGCATGAACGGCCTTGATACTGCTTTGGGTAAAGTCAGGCAGGCAAGGGCACCATGTGGAAGCAATCCGCGAGCCTCTCCGGGTTATAAATCTCCCCATGGACGTTGAGGTGTCCGCTGATCCAGTCGATGGCGATATGTCAGAAACAAATCCTGGATAGCTAAAAGGCTCATGTGATGGTGTGTGTGTGCTTGGGCCAGCTTTGTGAGAAGATTCGCTGACCGGCTTCGCGGATTTGCCGTTGAGGTTTGGCTTGTAGTTCGGATCCCTGCTTTGCCTGATGATTGGTCCCAGGTCTCTGGTCTGCGGGACCATGATCAGCTGACGAGGCTATCTCGTGATAATCATTCTCTCTACATATTGTCCAATATGTTCGCATTCACTATTGCCATCATCAGCTCATTCTCTTCGGTTCCTAGTTGTGTTGGCGATGCATCCATAGATCCAAATCGTGGCAACGCACCGTTGGTGCCTCGTGGCGGTGCTATGGGAGATCTACTGCTAGCGTTGTTCTAAATGGAGAACACCGGCTACGCAACGCAGGCTCGGCAGGGCATGCGACCGTCTCTATGCGGTCGAGACATTATCTTGGATGAAGCGCCTACTCCGGTCAAAGGATAGATATGCAAGATCCTGCCTGCTGGCTTTGAAGATGCAAGTTGTCGCTGTGGCTACTACGCCTGTACTGAGACCCATCCCTCCATGTCCACTTTCCGACGCTATTTGTAGATCGTTCTTCAGGCTAAGGAAGATATCTCGGCGCGTATCTAAGGTCACGAGCTCTGGAATGATCCTTGAGGATCAGGCTTTGATGACGACTAGGCGCCACTGTTGTCATCTGCCCAGATCGAAGAGTTTCAAGTATACTCGTCATGGGTAGTCGTCATGTTCTTGATGCTGGCTTTACTCACGGTTAGCGGCGCCTAACCCCGGCTTGTGATGTTTGTGGACCAAAAGCATCGCAGCTAGTTTTGCAAGTCATACGAATAATTCTAAAGCTCTTCACTATGTTTCAACCATTCCGAAACGTGCCATGAAAGCGTTTCAAGAGTCGAGTAGTGCAATGCACAAAGGAGTCATGTCTACATGGTGCACTATGCTCGCCGCCGCTAGAGAATGAGTCACAAGATAGCGTGTCGAGCATCCTCAACGCGCACGCGTTGACGAACGTGTCAACCATGCTTTGTATAACGCTCTGCACTTCGCGAACGTCTCCAACGCGAAAAAGAGGCTTTAGTTGAGACGCTGATGAAACGGCGCGCTTTTGTACATGAGAGCCTAGATGTTGGCTCAGTAGACACCCGGCAGAATCCTCCACGGGACCTTCTTCCTGTACTCCTCCCAGTCCTTTCCGTACTTCCGCATGCACTTCTCCTCATCTCTCATCTCACGATGGATGAGCAAGATCGCGAAGTAAATTAGATAGAAGTACGTGATGAACATCCCCCACCCTCTTGCCTCACCTTGGTAGACCTGAGGACCTCCGGGAGTACCACCAAAGATGTGTCCATCCGCTGGATGCGACGAGTTCTGCTTGACCAGATATCCTGCAATACCCGTAGGCAGGCAGTATGACCAAGCCATGATCCAGTCACCAAGGTAATTGACATGGCGCGCAGTCCCCCACCAACCAGATACGAGGAGCTTGCTGCCCGATTTCGTCTCCATATATTTGAGATGCGCAATCTTGGGATCCTTTGGATTCGTCCTGAATCGATTCTTCTCGTTGTTGGCGCTACGGAAGATGTAGTAGCCAAGTCCTTGCACCGCCAGAACACCGGCTATTCCTGTAATGCCGAGATGCACAGGATATATTGCTAGATAGCGCGCTTGTAGTGAGTAGATAAATGGAAGCCAAACCAGGTCGCCAAAAGCTAACATAAAACCGAAGCCATCTGTGGTAATGTCCATGGTCGTTAAGATAGCTGGTTCCATATACAGTGCGTCAAGGACATACAATGCCTGGAAGACTGTGATCAGAATGATGCTGTCGCTGATGTAGCCGTAGAGCTTGTACTGGTGGGCGACGAAGGATAGGTTAAGTAGCATCCAGCCCAGCATGCCAGGCCGAAGCTCACAGAAAGCCTTGATGTCGATAGTACCAAAGCCAGGCAATGTGACCCGAGGGTTAAGTTCACGCCCAATGAACCAGTCATAGACCAGGTTGCCAGAATGCCCACCAGCCGCGAGCTCGCGTTGTTCTTTGTTCCCTCTCTTCACTGCGAAGCTTCGATAGTATACATAGTTTGCCAAGGCTATTGCAATGCCAAGATTTACTGTGATGAGTTGAATGTAGTTGTCCCAGATAAAAGTCCATAGTGCGAAATCTGATCCTTGCAAAAACGTGCCAACAGCTGTGGCCAGAAGGACAACTAAGGCAGAGCTGAACGCTGCAAAGTGTCAGCTACATTCATCACAAGGATGAAGGAACGCGTCTTTACCATTGAACTTGTATTTCAATTTTCCACCCGACTGTAGTTCCACACCTTCCGTCTCAACGCCGGGCAGTGCAACTTGGAGCACCAGACTCAAGAAGTAATATCCCAGAACCCACGCCGTAACCTTTGTGCTAGCAAGTCCGGGAATGCCTCCTTCTGGCCAACCAGTCTCTTTCTTCAGCTTTGCTAATGTGAGGCTCCTTGGATGTAGAGCTGAGGGTATTGGGCATCCTGAGATGTCGTTGCAAAGAAAGGCAGCGAGATAGCAGACAAGTGGAAGGCCAAGTGATGTAGCGAACGCGCCAATACTGGAATAATGTTAGCATCTGGATCGACTCCTAGATATGTTGACGGAGAGCTCACGGTCCCCCAAACTCATAGCCATGTGACGGCTCCGCCGGTAGCACTGATTTGCGCGCGCTCTTTGACATGAGTGCTCAATATAGAATGAATGTCAGTGAGTGACTATGTTGGTGTCCTAGGAAAGTCCAAGCTATAGATGTTGTGACGACAGAAACCGCCCTTTGCCTGCCATTCAAATACCTTCCAACTAGTTCATTGCTTAGCGCGCATAAACAGGGTTACGAAAATCGGGCAACTCAGCCGAGCTCTCACTAAGGAACCATCCGCTGCCTCGAACTAATTGAGGCCAACACTGAACATTAAGATCATCAATGCAAACGGAGACGAAAAGGTGATACGAAGACCACAGCAATACTCGTACTGATCAGAGCTACTACGACTCCCCAGGCCATCATGCGCCAATACCTCCCCGCTACCCTCCTCCCTCTTCTCCTATCCACAGCGCTTGCAGCGGACTCAAAACCCGTCAAACCATGCCAGATATACAATCCCATTAATGGCAATTTCTACGACTTAAATTCTATCACTGTGCAGCCTCTAGTCGATCACAAAAAAGTTCACAAGGATGACCGAGATGAAAGCTGGCATGCCAGAGGCTACGATTATGATAAGAATTTTACAATGAATTTTTGCGCGCCAGTGATTGAACCCTTGGACGACGTAATTGGTGTTGAGAGCGAGCTGGTTAAGAACGTCAGCGCTTTTTACACGCATGGCGGTTCAACGTATTCGATAGGGTGCGTCCACACCAAGCCTTTCCGGCACTGACTTCTCTGGTACGGAGGAACACTACTGATCGAAGTGGCACACAGACAAGCATCCGCAGAACCCATATTCAGAGGCCGGAAACTAGTTATGAACTACACCGGTGGCTCGCCATGTGACGAGCCTTCGAAGCGCCTCCGCTCTCGCAAGCTTCTAGACGACGACGATGATGACGAAGGCCACGACAAACCCCATAAAGGCAAGGGTCACAAGTATTTAGGGGAAACAAGGAGACGGAAGTCGACCCTTATATCATTCATCTGCGATCACGATTCTCTCGCCCCGAAAGCCCACCTGTCCTTCCTAGGCGCTAGTCCAGACGAATGCACCTATTTCTTCGAAGCACGGTCAATGGCAGCATGTGGTGGCGTGATCGACCCTCAACAATCACTAGGACCAGGAGGAGTCTTCGGTGTCATCTTTCTTATTGCGGCTGCAGTGTACCTGCTGGGCGGTATTGCTTACCAACGGACCGTCATGCACCAGCGCGGGTGGAGGCAGTTGCCGAACTATAATCTATGGGCTGGCATATTTGGATTCGTACATGTAAGTACTGCCTAAAACTTAGTCGTAATTTCAAGAGGTGATCTTGACTTTGATAGGACATCTTTGTCATCCTCACATCTTCCTGTGCCCGCTTCATTCCCCGTCGCAGAGGCTACAACCAGCTTCCCACCAGTAGTCGGGGTCGCGGCTCTCGCGAGGAAGAGAACGGTAAGCCACCAATCTGAGCACTCTCGCTTCATGCGGCAATCACTAACACACACATAGGCCTGATAGATCAGTATGACGACGACATGTGATTTTCTTCTCCGTCTCTCTAGATTTCCATTACTTTCAGAGCATCGTCTATATCACTCATAAACGACTGCTCGAGTTTCATCACGCTTAGAGAACATGTTGTTAGCATTGTCCAGCATTTGATGGGATCATGGGATTTGCAGGGCATACCAACATAAATTAGGCAGGGGAAAAGGTCAGGGTCAGGGCCAGGGACCGGGACCGGGACACGGCGATCTGGGTATTCGGTCTATAGATCTGTTCCATCTTTTCCCTGTACAGCTGATATGAGCGTATGAGCTTGATGCAGTTCAACACCATTTTCGCTTGGCGGCGATCGGGGTTCAGACCTACCCACTTTGGCTTCCAAGCCCCTTTCCTCCCACTCCTACGGTATGTTCTCCAACTTCCACGAGTCATCTACAGCCATCTTCAAATTGAAAATTTCCTTATATGCGCAATCGAAGTTCTCATTTTGCTTTTGGTCAGCTCTGAGGCAACTCCAGAGAACGATAGCCGTCGTCTTCGATCCTGCCCACTCGTTCTTTATCTCAAAGCCTACTTCTCCGGTCGTCCCCACTTTCCCCTGCGTTTCCTGCTCCAACAACATTTAAACTATCGATTACGGATTGGAACCCGTCCATTTGTATTCTGAGGGCTCTGGCTGCGCTGCAATGAGGAAGTTTCTCGGGATTAATATTGGAGGACGGGGTTCGAGGTGCTTTTGGAGGTTTGGAAGTGCGGTGCTGAAGGAGAGTGCAAGTGCACAGTTCTAGCTTATAGACAATAAAGGAAAGGGATAATCTTGCTTAAAGTGCCAACATATCGGTCACGAAATGTCGCATAGATACTTCAAAATTTGGCAAGGAGCCTCAATCTGGCTTTCTCATTCACCAGCGAAGCAAAGATGGGGAAATGGTAAGGGAGATGCACCTTACAGTTATTGCGGTCTTATAAGGATGATAAATCTCCATGCGACGACGTGAGACCGAGATTTAAGCTTAAATACAAGCCTTGTGGTGCACAAGACCAATGTCCAGTGATATCGATCCCATTTCTTGTCTTCTGCTTTACGCGCTTTCTTCGAAGTGAATGCTTGGAAACCTGCAAAGGCAGCCTTCAACCTCACTGAGCATAGCAAGGTTCATCTTTGACTTTGGTAATGCCATGTCAGTCACTGACAGCTAATCTTATCTCCATCTTGTGGAAAGAAGCTGTCAATGGAGAATGTAATGTCAAGATATGACTTCCTAATGAAATCACTTTCGAACGACGATCTTGTGTGTGAATGTTTTAGGCTAGGCGCTGGCACTCTTCAAGTCGCATGGAGCGTGACCGAGAGACACCAGCTACGGGCCGCACAACAAGAGGTTTATGAAAGGTACAGGGAGACGAAAGGTTTGCGAGGCGACCGAAATCAAGATTAGAGCATGCAGAGTATAGATCGGTGAGGTCATTTTTGAAATGTGGCCGACCATTCTCGGCTGTATCACCGAATCATATGCCTTTCATTGAGAGGCACTTTGAGATATCTGAAACCCTTTTAAGAAAGTATCACCGCCTTACCATAGCACGATAGTGCTTGTCCTCCCAATGGGGTCGCCAACCATCGTCGGCCTGAGATTCCGTTCGAGCACTGACTTTCCCACGCTCCTGGTCCTTCTTGTTTGTGTCTCCAGGTTTCCGAGACCCGTCATCAGTCCTCGCCATGCTCCCGCTCGACTCTGAGTGAAGCACATTCACAACCCCCCCATTGTCAATCTGCTTCACATTCAGCAGCATAGTCATCATAATCGTTAGAAGATGACACAAACCTTTACCCATTTAGGCGGGTACGGCCTCCTCCACGACGGTAGCAAGACCTCGCTGCTTCTTTTCATACGGATAGACTCGTGGACCAAAGGATAATATCGCCTACTAGCGTGTTAGTGTCACACTATATGAAGAAGAAGAAGAAGACGATGTGCTGTCTACTCACTTGTTATGTCTATGGACAGCAAAGACCACGAACGCCACACCCACTCCGAAGCAGGCTAGTGTGGCTTCGATCTCCCCACGCCTTCTACCTTTGTTGTAATCAGAACTCGTTGATGGCATTATACATGAAAGTTGGAGAGTAGCGGCGAGATCGAAAGACGAAACGCACGATGGTTTTGTTAAAGGGACACAGATAAGCAAGCCAGTGTCAGCGAATGGGTTGTGGGAGATTCTACAACGGCGCGGCTGACGATTTAGACATGTGAAATTGGAGTTTCTGGGCGAGAAGTATTTTGAAGAAAAATATCTGCCGCACTCGGGCGAGTTACGCCACAAAGTGGTTAGGAGGAAATCTGTAGCCTGTTACATTTACCTGGTTTCCCAGACTATCCACCATTTCCGCAAAGAATTAGTGTCTTTAGACTTTCCTTTGGGACTTTCATAACGGCACTGGCAACTACTACAATCTGGGGGGTTGCGGCCAGCATAATTACTCGAAACTGCGGACAAAAGCCCAACGTTATAACCAAACCTTCAGGCAGAACGTGTAATGTTCTAAAGTGTTACCATTTGCCGGAGAAATTTATCTAGTGCAGTAGTAATCGAAAGGATCCTTTTCCAGGCCCAAACCGGCAGAAGTGACTCGAAAACGTGGATATACGCCCAACTATAATAGCCGACGTACTTGTCCACCAAGTACTGAACGATTGAAAGCATCAAGCTGTGGAAGAGTTGCTCCCAATTCAGGGCTTGCAACTTTCGAGGTAGGCCTGTGTAATTCGAGTTGGCATAATACATGTTCGAGGAATATGTTCCATGAGGTTATGTACTACCAGTGACCCTTCCTTTGTGGGTAGCAGATAACGTGGAAGAGCGCCCTCGAAATATCTCTCTGGCAGCTTCAGCTACAATGAGTGCTTGCACGAACAGCTGGTCACTAAGCTAGACTTGGACCATTACTTTCGGATTAAAACCCCAGGTCACACGGAATTCAGAGCTGAACATAAAGTATTGTGCGTCTCGAGTTGATGCAATACGTATCCAGGTCCGCCTGGGATTTATGCCAAGTATGCCAAGAACTCTAAGAGATCTTCCAGAGATGGCGCTTAGTTTAGGCCCGATCCCCCCAGCTTCGATTTCATCATCGACATTCAGGAACGCGCTTTTCAAACAGCCATGGCCCTTTACCTTCAGCTTTTCATTGCTGGCGGAGAAACCTCCGCCGAACATCCGCTGTGGAAAGTGGAGATTAGGGACAGGCCGCCTTGATTGGTTTCATACGTCAAACAACACTGATCTGCACTCTGCAATCCAAGTCCTTTGACA
This sequence comes from Stereocaulon alpinum, assembly GCA_018257865.1. Taxonomy (NCBI): domain Eukaryota; kingdom Fungi; phylum Ascomycota; class Lecanoromycetes; order Lecanorales; family Stereocaulaceae; genus Stereocaulon; species Stereocaulon alpinum. The sequence goes on along the minus strand of JAEUBA010000134.1, from coordinate 20,322 downwards.
TTCGGCAACCATTGCGGCTCTCAATTCTCGCGCATTGTGCTATGTTTGGCAGCCCCCGAAGTCAATTGTCTCCATTCGCGCTTTCGCTATGGCGCCCTCGAAACCCAGAGTAATCTATTGGTTCCGGACAGATCTGCGCCTGCACGACTCACCAGCTTTGAAAGCCGCCCTAGACCTCAAACCTGAATGTTTGTATCCGGTGTGGTGTTGGGATCCCCACTATGTCTATCGCGCGAGGGTGGGACCCAACAGATGGCAGTACCTGTAAGAAATGCTGCACTCAACGTTGGATCATAGAAGCTTGGGCGCATGCTAATTCAACATGCATAGACTCGATTGCCAATCTGACCTCTCCGCCTCCATCACAAAGCTGAACCCGAAGTCAAAGCTATTTCTCATTCGAGAAGCCCCTCAGACTCTCCTCGCGAAGCTCTTCAAGGCATGGAAGATTACACATCTTGTTTTCGAAAAAGATACAGATGCATACGCCAGAGATCGGGACGAAAATGTCATAAGCCAGGCGAAAGAAGCTGGTGTGGAGGTCATTGTCAAGATGGGTAGAACACTATATGACCCCGACGCGCTGGTGAAGGCCAATGGCGGAAGGCCGACTATGAGTATTACTCAGGTGCAGAAAGTAAGCTTGAGTAGACAGGATGGCAAAGAAACTCGCTGACACTTTTCAGGCAGGTGAGAAGCTTGGCGAAGTTGCGAAGCCTATACCCGCTCCTGAGTCTCTGCCCGATGCTGGGGACACTTCTCTTGATTTCGAGCACACTCAGCCTTCCCCCAATCCCGACCTTAATGACATACAGCGTGACGAGGAAGACAAATCCTACAACGCCCTCGCCGGACCCAAAGGCGACTTCGCCGTGCCGACCATGGCCGAGCTGGGTCTAAAGCCTGCTTCATCGCAACATCGCGGTGGGGAGACCATTGCGCTCAAGATGCTCGACGAGATAATATCAAACACACAGTACACAGCAACATTCTCCAAGCCCGACACAGCACCCACAGCATTCGCCCCCCAAGCAAAAACCCTCCTCTCTCCACACCACCACTTTGGCTCCCTCAGCGTGCGACTCCTCTACTGGCGCGTAATGGACGTCCTCGCATCCTACAAAGGCAAACAATCAACAATCCCCACAAACCTAATAGGCCAGCTCCTCTTCCGCGACATGTATTTCGGCGCACAAGCCCCCCTCGGCTACTCCTTTGCCCAAACAGTCGGCAACTCCCACTGCAGATTCATACCTTGGCACCTCCCTTCAAAGATAGACCCTTCCAACGGACTGATAACTGGCGACCACCACATCGACACCCCAGAAGCAGAGACCTGGTTCCAGCGCTGGAAATGGGGCAAGACTGGTTTTCCATGGATTGATGCATTAATGCGGCAACTCCGCTACGAAGGGTGGATACATCATCTTGGCCGGCACGCAGTTGCTTGCTTCCTGACTCGAGGCGGTTGCTATATCGACTGGGAGCGCGGCGCGGAGGTATTCGAAGAGTGGCTTATCGATCACGAGGTAGCGTGTAATACAGGAAACTGGCAATGGCTCTCTTGCACGGCGTTCTATTCGCAATTCTATAGATGCTATTCGCCCATTGCGTTTCCCAAGAAAACGGACGCGAAGGGGGAATTCGTAAGACATTTCTGTCCAGAGCTTAAAGACTACCCAGATAAGTATATCTACGAGCCATGGAGGGCGCCGATAGCGGATCAGAAGAAGGCCGGGTGTTTGATTAAAGGAGATGGTGACGACACAGAGGGCGAGGACGGCATGAAAATCTATCCGAAACCAATGTTCGATTTTAACGCCCGACGCACTATCTGTATCGATGCCATCAAAAACGCATACCACGTCAATCTCTACGGCGACAATCCGAAAGTCAAAGACGGGACGTGGCGCGAGCTGTTCTCGGATTCTGCGGAGGGGCCGACGGAGGGGAAGAGTGCGAAGAATGCGCCGAATGCGAATGGGAATGCGGGGACGAAAGTGAAGAGTGGGGAGGAGGCTAGTGGGGATATGGGCGTTGATCAGGATGAGGGTGAGGCTGCTGAGGTTGGGGGGGAGACGAGGGGTGGGGATAGGCAGGGGAAGAGGAAGAGAGGCAAGGGGAAGGGGCAGGAGACGCTTGATGGGCATTTTGGGGGGAAGAGGGCGAGGAGATGATGAGGCGTTGGGCGTTTTTGAGCGGTCTTGGATATGAGTGGGCTTTCATGGTGAGGTCTTGTGCCTGTCGTGTATGTATGGCTGATAGGACCACTGGTTTGTGTCGCGAAGGATTCGAGTCCCTTCGCGTAGGAGAAATAAATGTTACGAGGGTCTTGCGAGCTTTGCATATCATGCAGTCGAGGTGAATTGGGGCTTGCACTATCAGCAATCAGGAGCCACTGATGCAAGAAGTCTTTGATTGCTCTAACATTCCGCTCATCCTTCCCTGTGCCATCGAAATGTTCTTTCGAATGTCTCTGCACTAGTCATGACTTATTCCCGAAGTACTGCAATTTGACGGGCTTCGTCGCCACATGAAATTCGTTCCTCGTCTTTATACAACATATATCGCAGCCACTTCTCCCGAGACACTATTCTGAGTTCTGTACTACATCGAAGACAATCATTTCAAAGGGAATCAGGTCTAAAGTGCCTCTTTGTGATTCGCTACCTTCTCGCAGCCATACATGTGGTCACTATGGGAGCTGAACATGAGGCACTTGTCCCCAAATCGGCCGCACTGATATCCACCGCTGCCTTGAGATTCCCTGACATGAAGTTGGTAGGCCTTTCTAGTCCGTCCTGAGCAGCAACGTCCGATTCGTTGCAGGAAAGAGCTGTATCGTACCAGAAAATTGCGGTGGGTAGACGGTGGGTCTAGCCATCAAGGTCGTAGGCATGGGCGCCCACTCTACATAAGAGGGCCCTTGTGTTGTGGGACTAATAAGTGCATGGAGGGTAAGCGACTCCATAGCATCCGCGGCCACCCGAGAAGCGTGTCTGTAGTCTTTCGCCTTCATCGATGCTTCGGCTTGATGATATCCGAATTTCAGGACCTGCTTTCCATACGTCCAATTCTATTTGGTGGTCAGTTCAATGAAGATGTCCTTGGCTTTGCCCCAGTAGAATGCTTCTGATGCATGATCTCCTGCGTTGCGCTTGACTTCCGCACGATATGCCATGGTTTGTAGGTATTTAACGAAACTGACATCGTTGAAATGATGTTGAGTTTGAATAAGACACTATTTGATGTACTTTTCCTGTCGAGTCTCAACGACTTCGAAGTGTCCAATGTGCCAGTATAGGATCAGAGGTCTCATGACTTCGTGCTCTATCAGATGATCAATCATGTCAATGCGGTTGATACGAACTCTACTCCTCATCCAGACCTTGAGGAGTACAAATGTACACACGACTAGCACAAAGGGTTCGAAGTCGTGAGAAGTAACGACAACGTGATGTGTTCCACGGTCAAAATTTGGCATGTAGCTGTTTCTCTTGTTGTTCGCTAGGTCCAGCACGACAGTCATGCGAGCGACGTTGGCTGGCTTACAAGTCGAGGCAGTTGCCAACATCCTGTGCTGAAGTATACTATGGACCAATTCCTTTGGCTTTACCCGAATTATGACAAAGTTATTCTCGGCGTAGAATATTGACAAAGAATGAGATAGGAGACTTGTCTGTTCAGCTCAATTAAGTCGTCGCTTTTGACATTTACGAAGCAAATGTATTGACTCACCAACTTTCGCTACTACATTACTCGGCTCCTGCAGCGCCATCCCTCGAAGATGGGGCAGCACGTATGCTTCATTTGCCGATGTGATGGTCAAAGAGGTAGCCGCATAGGCAGAGACTTGTTGGCCTCGTGACCGAAGATGGGGCAGCGCGTGTGGGACTGTAGTCATTGCTGTTGATTTGTTGGTAGCAAATGTTGGATGTGCTGAAGGAGGTGGTGCCGTGTCAGTCGCTTTTGTGATGCGGGACGGTCCTCTGACTTTCGACTTGAATCCTCAGTTGTATATCTCACCAAAGAATGAAACGGACATGGAATCCTTGATCGACCCAAACAATGTCGAGGCAGGTGACTCGATTTCGGGACGCAGACAACGAAGAGTTGTGCTCGGTTCATATCCGGCATTGTAAAGTGGTCATGAAGTGTTGAGAATCAAAGTGAAGATGGGTTCTTTGCATCTGGAAATGAGGACTCGGCGCCAGCGCCTTCACTCCGAAGAGGGTGATAACGATGTCGTTTCTTTATGTAATTGAGTACTGGTAAGCCGCTTCGAACCACGTTGAATACATCGATTCGCAATTGATGGAGCATAGAGGATGCCATTCCGGTGCATGGTAGAGAATAGGATATATTCGTCGATACCTTATTGGCCTTGATGGTCCGCGACTTTAACAATCGGCGGAGCGTCGACGATATCGTTCCGATATATGATGAGTATCGGACGCGCTTTCTCCGGTCGTACACCTATAGCAAAGTCGTATGCTAAACTTGGTACAACATGTTTCAGTACGAACGCTTTTGACAAATCGAGGTGCATGATTGCATAATTTAGGTAGGAAGATCAATATGACCTATGCTGGTGCGAGTTTGATCAAGCGCACTGAGCTGTCATGTTACATTTTCACTAGCCATGCACATCGAGTGTCCCAAACTTCATGAATCGGATCAAACTTCTAGTTCATATCATATCCATCGTAGGAAAGCGCACAATGACATGAGGCTTCAGGGTGATATCTCAACCTTCGTACGGATTCCTTATACGTGACTCGATCTACCCCATTTAACTGTTCGACCCACAGCTCCAATGCCCCACCTCGCACCGCAGAATGTATCTACAACGTAGTTCTCGTTCTCTTTTACTCTCGCTGCACCTTGACCTCCCTGCCTCAAGAGGAACCTGTCGGAATAATATTACTCCGCTCCGCAATAAGCGGCTTGGCGCCAACTCCTAGATAAAACACCATAGCTTAGCTAGCTAGATTCAAGACAATCCCCAGTTTACCAAGCCCAATAGACACCCTGCGAATCAGGTTGTCCGGGGCAGGTAATAGGGGATCAAGCTACTAATCGGTACTACCTAGCAGCTAGGTTCTACCGACACTGATCAGTGGTCGACCTCAGATCAGCAAGGTACGAATGAAAATTTCAACTTCAACACCAAACCTCACCTGCAACACCAAGCCTCAACTGCAACGCCTAACCTCACGATGACGCAACCAGTGGAAGAGGAGCATGAGGGGACGATAACACCGTTTGGAATCGTCCTCAAAGACCCTACAAAGTCGTCAGCCACTGCCCTAGGGATATTCGCTACCCAAATGACAAGTCACTACCAAAACCGCGAAGAAGAAGGATATGATCTATGGATAAACTTCCTCGAAGACTTCGGCGATTGGGACGAAGCCTCATTTAAGAAGGTAGAGAAAGGGTTGCTACGAAACCTTAGGGACCTGCTATTCGATCGCGACGTCTATACACCTGAGGATGGAACTCCTATCTACAAGCACCTGGCAAGACTAGCAGTCCAACCATGGCGATGGCGGGAATGGCCTGCAGACGTACCAAAGCCAAAGGAGAAGTCCTACGTCGACTCTGCCAATATCTCCAACACGCCTAGCACGCCTGCCTTAGGCAACAACTCCAAGACTGCAACTCTCAGCAAGACTGCAGCTTCCAGCAAGACTGCAGCTCCCAGCAAAGCTGCAGTTGCCAGCAACGATACTGCAACTTCCAGCACTGCCGCAGCTCTCAGCAAGACCGCAGCTTCCAGCAAGACTGCAGCTCCCAGCAAAGCTGCAGTTGCCAGCAACGATGCTGCAACTTCCAGCACTGCTGCAGCTCTCAGCAAGACTGCAGCTTCCAGCAAGACTGCAGCTCCCAGCAAAGCTGCAGTTGCCAGCAAAGCAGCAGCTCAGCAGCTCAGCAGCTCAGCAGCCCTGCAGCTCCCAGCAAAGCTGCAGTTCCCAGCAACGCTGCAATTCAGCAGCTTCCCAGCAACACTGCAGACCCACACCGCTGCTCAACACCGACTAGGGGCAAGCTATACCTAGTTTGGTATAGTCCAGTTGCCAAGCCAGGTGGAACGCCACCATTTTCATACTTGCATTTCGCCTTGCATTTCGCTGCGCGAAACCCACATTCATTTCAACATTTCCTACTTCTTCAACTTCTCAATTCGGGCTATAATAGCAGGCCATCTATCGATATCCTAGCACCTGCCGCCGTTGAGCACAGGCTACCTAATGCGCCGGAGGCACTATTAGCAAGTGGTTTGTGTGCGCTCCGCACCTCGCCGCAACCACTACTAACGCCGCCGACGTCATAAGGCCTGTGCGGTGGATCGATGGCAATTGCAACCCAGCAGACGCTATGACCAAGGAGCGCTGCTGCCAGGCGTTGAAGCAATTGGTGGACAGCAACGCTATCGAGTTGAAGACAAACGCTTGGGTAGAAAGAGAAGCTGTGATCTAACCAATCAGATTGCTACGTTGCTTAGCCTTGCAGGCCCGTTTCTATGCTAGCTAATTGCTAGATTTGGCGTCGATTGGCACTGTTTTTTCGACTTTCTAAAACTTTGCCAGTGTCGGAATAATATTACTCCGCTCCGCAATAAGCGGCTTGGCGCCAACTCCTAGATAAAACACCATAGCTTAGCTAGCTAGATTCAAGACAATCCCCAGTTTACCAAGCCCAATAGACACCCTGCGAATCAGGTTGTCCGGGGCAGGTAATAGGGGATCAAGCTACTAATCGGTACTACCTAGCAGCTAGGTTCTACCGACAGAACCCAATCCCTGAGCCCTAAGGAACTCTTGAATGACCTTATATGCCCCAGTAGAATCGTAGTGGAAATTCAACGCATGACCAGAATCAGGGTGAACATAAGCCTGAAACGCTTTCGCAGCCGGAAACGCCGCGCCCACCTTCTCGACATCATTTAGAGAACCAGTAGCAAGACATGCTCCGCCACAGTACGGTACATCATAGTCTAATCTTCGTAAGCCAAATGCACACACTCTGCTAAAGGGTTCGAGAAACACACTAGGAGTGACCACAAGCACGGTTCCCTTGAAGTTAGGAGCGTTAGTGTTTCCAGTCCCAGAGGTTAGGAGCTCGCCTGGGCTGAAGGGCTGTTCGTTGGCTTCTAGGTATTGGAGTAGAGCGGGGTCAAAGGCGCCGGGGGTACATGTATACGGATTGAAGGGCGCTCATGTTCGCCCAGGTGAGGTAGTTGTTTGGAAGGTTTAGCGTCGTTGATAGGACTGAGCCTTGGAATCCAGCGGCCAGATTGCCGAAGATCAGGTTTTGGACCGCAGTTTCAACTTTGCTCAGGGTAAGACCCAATTGAGGTTGCTTTCCGGTGATGTAAGGCATCGAATTGTTGGCGGCACCAACGATTTGCAAGGCTTGAGCGACGGCGGCATAACTCTGATTCCTGAAGCGAAGGGGCTGATTGAGACGCGCAAGTTGGCAATTGAAGCCTGCGATGACAGTGGGAATTTGAGAAACGTCTAGGGAAAAGCCTGTCCAAATGATGTCGTCGCTCGCTTCGGGATGTTGTACGACTAGGCTGTAGACGAGGGTGAAGCCCGATGACCAGCCGACGTGAACGATCTTCGAGAATCTATGAGGAACTTGGGCAAGGGTGCCAGCGCGGAGCTTCCTAGTTAACTCAATGACTATTGAAACCTCTGCCGGGCTCTGGAGGATGTTGATTGATTCTACAATGGAGGAGCCTACCGTACCAAGACGGTCGATTGATAGTGTCGAGTAGCCATATTGGTCCACTGCAACATCAACGTAGCTGTAGTTGTAATCATTGAATGAAAGGTCCCAATACCTTTACGTCATACACCTATTAACTCATGACAATATATTAAGATGCTGATACTCACGTCTTGTCGACCCCAAGGCCATGGAGTAGAGATTGCAGTGTGGAGTTTGATCCTGTAGCATTGTTCGGCTGGCAAAATGCAACGCTGATATTGTAGGTACCTGTCATTGCTTGATAATCTGTGGGTTGCAAAGGACTCGCAATGTTAGTCAACTCCTAGATGAACGTCGTTGCATCCAGATTGTCATGAAATGTAGGTATGTTGTATATGGCATTCCGGGCGGAGATATCAACGAGGACAGTTGAAATTCTGACAGTGCTTTGATACTGCTAAGGTAGTGGATATGTACAACACTAGGAATTAGACCAGAAACATGCCTGCAGCTATGCAGCGTAGGCTTCGTCTTCGAGGGAGAGCAGGTGTTGGGTTTGCTGAGCTGTGTATACAAGGGTTGCAGATCGGATTATTTGCACGGACTCGTATACCCAATGAAAGAAGGAAAAACGACAGCAGATCAACCTAAGGATGCAGGCAGGTACTGGACATATGCACATTTTCATAATGCCACACCGCAACAATTGCACCTACCCGTCAGTGTTAAATTTTCTTCTCATTAACCCTAGGGTGCATCGGATGCATATTGGTGGATCTGACGTGAAGGACCTTCGTTTATCAAGTAGTGTTTCCATAAGTCGAGAGTGAAATTTCAAGGCCCTGCACCGTCAGCTTGGTTGGCAAGATGGATTGGTGGTAGATGCAAGGTCATTATTACCTTGTGCTTTCTTCAACCCTGCTCAACCGGAGGAGTCAGACGAGGACACTCATATTGAGGCTCAATGATTGCTGTTGTCAGGATCAGGAAATAGGCCTATGGGATTCATTCATGTCTAGCAATGAGAAGAGATGAGTTCTGGAGTGCTCTTTTCCTTAATGTGGAGAACTTCAGAAGGGAAATCGCTCTTGAAGAACGTTGTTACCATACCGAAAAGTCTTTGACAAGACATTTCCATTTCCCACCTTTTATACGGTCATACGTAGGTGTCGGGCACACTGGATAATCCCAGTAGTAGATCATCATCACGTCTCGATGATGCGCAAAATTGACACGTACTTGGTTCGCCAAGTGACGTGCCTCTGCCGCAATAGTCTCTCTTCTCTATCAAGCACGTCCAGTGATCCAAGACCATGTCGGTAACACTGGCCCGACTTCATAGGCTCCATTCCAAGAACTTTTGGTCTTGCACAAGTGTGTCGCGTTTGCCAGCGCCTTCAGTAGTCATGTTCTCTATTCGTCGAACCCGTGAAGTCACAGACACCCATGGTCGTTTTCCGAATCTTTCGTCATACAAATTGCAAAGACACAGAACCTTTCCAGTGACTCAACTATTGACGAGGATTTAGGACCAGGATTCAGATGCGTTTTCTAGGAGGTAGCTAACTAGGTCAAACATGCTTCCCACTGTTCTAGCTAACACAGATATACTTCAGAGACGCTAATAAAACCGGCGTTACTTAAAGGGTTCGGTGACTTGGTGAGTCTCTTGTGGTCTTTCAGATGAATCTCTCGCTGACGAGTCTCCCTAGCGTCCCGACCAACTAGCCCCATTCCACCTCACCTCCGGTATGTATAATATAAGTTTAAATAGGATGTGATATCAAAATGCCGCCTTCCCTCAAGCGGAATCCAGCTCGAAAATTGCAAAGCTCGCGTGGCGCAATGGTAGCGCAGTATGTGCTCTAGGTTCTTGTTGTTGAGATTCTTTACTGATATTTCCGCAGTCAGACTTCTAATCTGGAGGCTGCGGGTTCGAGCCCCGCCGTGAGTGCTTTTTTGCCGTCGGGTCTCTCGTTCGGTGGTTGTAGAAAGTTGTTTTATGAGCGAGCCAGAGCTTACGGATCTTGCCCGCCATGCCTTTTCACAAGCGAATTTATATTTTGTTCTTCGTTTTGGCTTGAGCAAAACGATAGGATACACGGGCACTGCATACGGACTCCTAGACTCGAAGGATTCCCAAGTGGTCGATACTTGGTAGGATCTGTTCACATTTCGACTTTCTCGGTATCTACGGGTGACATGCAGGTAGTAAATCTCCTAGGTTCTCACCTCTCGACCTTTTGGCTATGGGCAAATTACACGCATGCTAAGATCCCCCCAACCAATACCCTGTTAAGCTTTTAATATGTACAAATACCACGCATGCTGTGAAACAACCATACATCCGCCACCACTCCTCTACCCAAGATATCGATCGCTCTGTAAAAAGGCCTTGATATTGGGCCTGCTCTCCACTGCATCAACCAATTGCACCAACCGTGGATGATCCTTGATTCCCTTTCTCCCATCTTGGGTCAAATTTTCATCATGCAAGATTTGATACAGCACCATGTCCGCATATGTGATGTTCTTTCCGATGATATACGGTCCCGACGTTGACAAATCGTGATTCTTGAGATGTGTTTCGAGAGCTTGTAGGTACTTGACACGAGTGGTTTGGCAATGCTTTGGGTATGTCTCTTTCTGGTTGTCGCTGAAGAAGGCATCGATGAAGAGTGTTCTCCCTGTAATGGATTAGGATTGGCCTCCTGAGGACAGGGTAGAAGGCTGGGGACAAGGAGGCTTACAGTCGATAACAATATCACACATAGCATCAGCCCAGTACTTCTCCTCTTCAGTCGACCCATCATATTTCCCCAACTGTCTAGCAAAATGTCTTAAGATAGCATAACTCTGTGTCAGAATCCTCCCATTCAATTTAATGACTGGGATGTTGGCTGTAGGATTCATTTCTGAGACACGACTCTTTTTGTACTCGGGGTACTCCTCGAAGCTGTAGCGGATGTCATCGTATGCTATGCCGGCATCTTCCCAGAGGAGACGGATGACTTGGCTACGGCCACGGGATTGGAAGTCGAAGTAGTGAAGGGTGGGGACGCCGCCGATGGCTTTGTTGGCGGCAGATTCCGTAAGGCAGCGCTTTGTGGATGGTATTATAAGAGAATGGGATTGTTGGTCTGTTTGTGTAGAATGATTGTATGAGGATATTATTCCAGTCAGAGGGAGAGGGAGTGAATGGACTTTATAAAAGGGCTTACGGTGCTGCAAGTCGACTATTCACACTTGTAGCACTGCCTCGACCGCGTTCGACCCCACATGGAAGGCGAAATACGGAAGCAGTGAGTGAAGCCATAACGTCACAGGGAGGCGGCTCCACGGTCAAGCGGGAAAGCTGTGACGGAGGATGATGGAGAGATGGAGAAAGTTCTGAAGCGTGGTTCCGTGAATCGCGTTCAAGGCATTGTCTGGGCTTACGTAATCGAGACCCTTCATCTTCGGTTCGGAGCTAGGCAATTTGGAATCTGAAGATCTAGACTTTGAAGGTAAGACACAAGAGTACTTAGTATCTATATAATATTGGACGACTTTAAGGTTTGCCTAAATGATTGGCTATGATTTATCGCTAAGTATGTTCTATTACGTAACTTAACTATCAAATTTTTTTATTTACCTATACGCGTCGTTATACCTTCCTTACTACCTTTATATAGCTTCCTTACCTATTTATATCCTTCTATATATCTCTATATAGTCCTATACTATACTATATCCTAGTAGACCTATTCTAGATACGCCTATACTAAACTTATTACTAACTTTTTAGCCCCTAATTAGTCTCTTCTCAGACTTTACTACTATTACTAAGTATATTCTAAATTAGTACCTTTCCTATATAAACCTTTACTAATTCTTTCCTATAGGCTTCGAAGTAGCGACGTCCTCTTATAGATCTTAACCCTAATATAGTTCTACAACTAACGCGTTAATCTAAATATTAATATATAGCGACCTCTTATACCCTTCCTACTTTACAGCTAGTCCGTATAATACCGCTATATCCTTCTCTTCTTCCTACTATTCCTATACGTCCTCCTCCTCCGCTATTAAAAGGCCTAATATTAAACTATACGGCTAATATATATACGTTAGGTCTAATAGCTAAATAGTATAGGATCTATTCCGCTTTATACTAGAAGGTAGAGGCTAAGTAAGGACCTATACTATATACCACCTACTATTTAAAGGGTAATAGATTACTACCTCCTCTACCTAAACCGCCGGAACTTCTACGCGAATTATTATAAGGTACTATACTACGGTCTAAGTATTTCCTAAAGTATATTCGTAGTTATAATAACGCGCTAACCTTTACGTCCTATAAATACTAGTAGGATACGCGTTTATAAGGCTATATAGGAATCTAATCGTTTACTATTTATAGCGAACTTTACTACCTATAAGGGCTACTATATCCTAGTACGCAGGTAATACCTTCTTTTACTTAACTATACTTTTATAATCTAACTACTGTAGTAATATCTTAGCTCTGCAGTTACCCTAATCTCTAGCAGCTGCTACTCTAAAACCTAGATAATATAATACGTTCCTATAGGAATCCTTTTATTAATATATATACTACTATATAGGAATAAATTAAGCGCGCCTAAGCCTATATAGGCCTAATATAGATTATCCTTAATTCTTACCTTTAATTAGTTATAGAGGCTGGATCTAATAAGAGATATATAAATCTACCTACTATATTAGAGGTTACAGCCTTTATTCCGGATAAGTATAAAGACCGCAGCTTTTAGGATATTATTATTATAGAATAGCGCGAGGATAGTAAAGAACCCTACTTCTATACTATTAACTATAGTAACGCTGCGTACTTTCCTTTACACTACGTTCTCCTTTTTCTATAAGGGAATATAGGTTAGCACTAGGCCTTACGCCTCTATAATAATAATAATACCCGTATTATTATACGTTACTTAGAGCGTATATAGTTATACTACTATCTCTTTTCCTATCCTAATTAGTACTCTACTATACTACGGGCCGGTAGTTTATTTTAGTAATATTTAGTTAATTACTATATAGTTATTAATTAGCAAACTCTAGATTTCTATCGTAGATACTAAGAAACTATCTATAGCGATTTATATTAGGGTATTTCTAATACTCTACTAGCTAATAATAGCTATATAGAGACGCTTAGGCGACGTATAATTCTACTATCCAGCTTTAGTAGAGGGGATAGATCTATAGCCTAAAATTACTAAGACTCCCTAGCAATCTAACGCTATTTTAGAAAGGCTATATTTTTTATAATAATAATAGTAAATCCGCACTAGCCTAAGCTTTAGGCTGTAGCCTTTAATAATTAAACCGCTACTAATCGCGCAGACCTAATAGCGCGCGTCTTCTATATAAAATAGTCCGCTTTAATATAGGACCTTAAAGATTAGTTTAGATAATATCTTAGGATTATATAGATAATTAAGTATTAGAAATAAGGCCTACCCTATATATATATCCTCTTCTTTCTCTATTAAGATAATAACTTTCTATACTAAGGCCGTATTAATAACTTAGTCTACGCAGAGCTACCTAATCCTACGATTAATCTTAATAGATTATTATAGTAAATTATCTAGGATTAAATAACCTATAGCCCTTATAGGCAGTAAAACCTAAAGTCGCCCTATATAGTTAAGTACCTAGACGGCTTTAGGTAGATCTATTCTAAAAAGTTTCTAAGGAGTTTTCAGCCTAAAATATCTATTATAGAAGATAGTTACCCTCAGTACTATTACCGTAATAATAGTCGCACTTAGATTAAAAAAGTAAATAGTTAGGATATAGTACTAGATAACCGTTAGGTAGTTCCGTATAACCCCTAGCTAACTCGCAAATACTCTATATATATTAATATAGAGGTATACGTATCAGTTAGTACTATTAAGTATATATATAAATATATATATAAAGGTATAGACCGTACGACTTTAAAGCTCGCCGACGAATATAACGAAATTATATAGTATCTTAACGGTTATTATATTAGTCCGTGCTAGGCTACGTAGAACCTATTCGAGTTCTATAATTATAATAAAGATCCGCTGGTGATTCGATTAGTACTATACCTCCCTAACGAGCAGTAGGTATATTTCCGTAAGGATATTATCGACCTTATATAGGTCCTCGAAGAAGCTAAGATAACCCTCACTAGCTTTTTATAGTATAACACTAAATATACTAATAGCCGCTACCTTCTATACTATAATTTCCCGGAGTATTACGTCTACTATAGTAAGAAAGGTAAACGGCGCTAGACACCTTAGTAATAGGGCTATATAATTAGCTAGATATATTATTACGGACTAATATAGGGCGAGCGTTTTTACTTACGTATACTACTTATAGTTATCTAGGGGCCTACTAGTTTTACGGCTATTTATACTATTAATACTATTTTATACCTAACCTTCTAGGCTACTTATATTACGTTAGGTCTTCTAGACGATAATAGCGAATAGTTTTAATACTTTAATAAGTTAAAATACTTTTCTACTAGTTAGGCGTTATATTCTCTATTTATAACTATACTAATTAACGGTGATTTAAGCGAACTATTAAAACTTTAGGAACATTTCTATATAGATCTATATAATAATTTACTATATTATATTACTCGCGATCACCTATTAGTACCAGCTGATTCCCTAGATATATACCTTAACTATAGGTTATTTCTGATTGCTAAATAGTTATATAATTAGGGAAGAAAGCTTACGGATTATAACTTACCTATACTAATTCTACCTTAGTCTATATATACTTGTCAGGGGCCGGCCTAGAGCGAGTTAATAGGGGTGTTATTAGACTAGGAGAATAAATCTAAGGAAGGAAAGCTATATATATAGAGTGTATATATAATATATTAGGGACGCGGCTTAGTAGGCGCTAAGGCTAAAGGGGCCTAGCGTTAGATTAACGCTAACGTATATAAACACTAGTAAGTAATAAAGGACTAGTAAGTAACGAAAGGCTAGCCCGTAATATCACCCCCCCCCTTAAGAAAGTATCGACCCTAATACGTATAAGTAGTTTCCTATTAGCTAGGACTGCTAGGCTTTCTAGGGTAGCAGCGATAGAAATCTGCGATGATATTAGCTACGTTTTCGAATTTATTACTATCTATATTATACTATTAACGATTAGGTTTCGCTTCGCCTTTCTACTAAACGTAAAACTGCAGCTAGCGGTTCTTACCTATCTATTAGGTATTTAATATCTTATCTAGTTCCTACTCCTCTTTATTATCGATAATTACCGGCCCTAGCGGTTCAGCGCGTTATCTAGGTAGGGGATCGCTCACAGCCTTACGTAATAGGCTAGGGTAGAATATATTATAGATCTATATACTTACTAGGAGCTTTAGGCGGTAGGAATATCCTACTTTCTCTATAACTTTAAATAGCCTTAGTATCTTATTATCTAGCTTCTTACTCAGCTGTGCTGTAGTAATATTCCTACTAGATAGGAAGACTAAATCTCCTACTTCGTAGGATATATTAGATTAGTAGCGATTCGCCTAGTCTATTATCCTTTTACGGCTCTAGGCGGACTATTCCTTAATAAATTCTAATATATCTACTATTTTATCTATAATATTATTAGCCTTAGCAGCCTACGTCCTTTCTTAGGCGGAGGGGCTAGGCTCTATTAGCGGTGAGAAAGATATACGGGGATAGAAGCCTTTATTAGCGAAGAAAGGAGATATACTAGTAGTATTAGCGACAGTATTATTATTAGTAAATTTAGCGATAGGTAGCTAATATAACTAATTATCCTATATATAGGAGTAGTATATCCTTAATTATCGCTCGATATCCTAATTAGCCCTTTCAGTTTATCTATTAGTTTCTAGGTAGAATACTATAGATAGCTTTACTTTAATTCGCAACCGCTTATATAAGGCCTTCTATACTAATAAGATAAACTGTGGGCCTTAATCTAATACTATTAAATTAGGTAGACTATAGGTACGGAAGACGTAGTTAAGTAAGATATCTATTATAGCCTCTATAGATATAAAGGCTAGCGACGCCGGCTCTAAGCTGGCGTACTAAGGTATAAGAGACGTAAAGTTACTGGATTCAGGTATTAAGTAATAGATATAATTATATTACTTAGTAGTTAAGTAGTAGCAGAACTAATTTCTAAAGATCCCTAAAATACGGGGGAGTCCTAAGTAGTAATACTATTACTAAGCCCCTAAACCCTAATTAATATTATTACGTTAGCGTAGCTATAACGCGTATATACTTAAGGGTTAATAGTATCCTCCCCTCTAGGCCCTAGTCCCTAGGTGCTAAAGTATATAGAATAGACTATTCGTTAAAAACCCTTTAAACCTAGTAGGAAACGTAAGGGAAAAGAGTTAACTTAGAGGCGACGTCGTTAAGGCGGCGCCTTATATATATAGAATATCGTCTAACTGTAATAACGCCCAAATCTATTATAATATAAAAAGAATATATAGCAGGCGTAGTAGTAACGTATAGTTATTAATAAATATAATTAATTACTAGCTGTATTAGCGGGTAATAGCTGCGTTATTATATTATTAGTTATTATTATTTTAAATAGCTTTAATATATAGCGACGTCGCAGCGACGACGACCTGCGGGTATATAAATAATAACTTTCCCCCTAACTTCTCTCTCTTTATAACTCCTAATATAACTTATACGTTCCCTAATATTAGCGTACCTATATCGTAATTAATATTACTAATATAGTTAATAGTTCTTCTCGTTATAATAATATCTAAATATTCTCTTAAGATCGTATATCGCTATCGCGTAATCAGCGTATATTATTAGCTGCTAATATATTACTTGTAGGTATAACTTATATACACACTTAATATTATACGTTACTATCGCGTAACCGGTGTATATTATTAGCTGCTAATATATTGCTTGTAGATATAATATATATATATACTTAATATTATACGTCGCTATCGCGTAACCGGCGCGTATTACTAGCTACTAATACTTATAGACTATATTATCGATATACCTTTACCCTATAGGACTTATTTCTATATAGGGAATAACGATTACGATCGTAGCGATACTCCTCCCTATTAACGTTATAAGGATAGCTACTATAGGCTTAATTATTATTATAAGGTATATTATTCTAATAGCTCTGCTACGTCGCCTCCTAATATATTTAGATCCTAGAGCTGTTTCGTCGGTCTGTATAGCGATTAGTACGGTGTTATAAGCGCGAAGGCTAGACTTACTAAGTACGACGTAAGCGTAAGAAAATTAGGAAGTATATTACCTAATAGCGAAAAGTGTAAGGCTAAATTATAATAATAAATAGGGTAGCTCCTATAATAATTACTAATCTCTAATAGGAACTTACGGCGGCGAGATAGTAGGTTATAGAACTTAAGTAAACTATTACTAACTAGTAGTTTAAGTTAGGAACCCTCTAATAAATAATTACTAAGTATACTAAGGAGATAGAGAGTCTCTAGTAATATATTAAGCTCTTAGAGGAATAATTATACCGCTATATATTAGCGTAGAGACGGTATTAGGATATTTATTTATTTTTTCCTTCTTCTTTTCTTCTACTAATATTTAGTAGCGTACCCGTATACGTCGTCTTACTAATATAAGATAGATATTTAGCTAGTAATTAATTTAATCTCTTCTTTATTCTACTAAGGTATAAGTAAGTAAGTATAATAATTATAGAGGAGTACGCTTATAGTATAAGACTATTTACCTATAAGGTTTATAATTATTATAACTTATATTATCGCCGCTGCTTACTCGCCGCCGTTAGTAGTATTTAAAGAACTAGAGATTATATACGCTTACTAACCGTCTACTTATTAAAGGCTTAAGTTAAATTATAGGTATCCTTAAGCTCTTTATCTAGTAACTACTAGTTATATTCTTTACCCTAGCTAGTCTATTTAACCTTATACTAGATACCTTACTTATCTTAAACCTTATCTATAATTTCTTTAACCTCCTATATCTTATTATTATTAATAAGTTTAGGGGCTTATATAAAGTTCGCTAATGTTATATTACCGTCGCGAAGGTAGTATAGTTCTAATAATAAGATATAAAAAGTATTATAGATTCTATAAGTTTATAGTAGTAGAAGGTAGTAAGCCTATACTCCTACTTTATTAGTAATCCTAAAAGGCCCTACGAATTTATAAGATAACTTTTTACTTAGGCGTTTTTACTTAAGATTCTTAGTTAATAGTATTACTAAATCTCTAACCTTATAACTTTAAGGCTTATAATTCTTATTATACTATTTAGCTTAAGACTCTCTAGCGCGCTATAGGCGTTCTATAGCTTCGTCTCTTAATACTTATAGTAATCTAATCCTCTTATTTATAGTAGGTATCCTCCCCTTAAGGGACTCGTCCTTAAGCTCCTAACGAAGTTTAGGGTAATATCTATATATTAAGTAGAACAGCGTCGTTCTAATAGAGGAATAAAGACTATTTATATATACGAATTCTGCTATTAGTAGCTGTTTCGCCTAAGTAGTCTACTTATTATTAGTAAAGACCCGTAAGTAGTACTCCAGCACCTAATTCTAGCGTTCTGTTTAACTATTAGTCTAAGGATAAAAGGCGGTACTTAGGCGGCGCTTAATCTTAGAGTAAAAATAAATAGCTGATTAGAAGGCGCTAGTAAATACTAAGCCTCTATCGCTAATAATACTATTAGGTATATTGTAATAGTATACTACCTTAGTATAAAAAACATCCGCTAGCTTAGCGGCGTCGATTATAGTAGTAGTAGGTATATACCTTACTATCTTTATAAATCGATTAATAATTACTAGAATAGTGTTATAGACTATATTCTTATATTTACTTAGGGGTAGACCTATAATAAAGTCTATTAAGAGCTCCTTCTATAGCTTATTAGTAATAGAAAGCGAACTTAGTTCGCTATAGGGGTAATAGCGGGGAGCCTTAGTTCTTTAGTAAATATTATAAGTCTTAATATACTTATTAACCTACTTAGAACTCCTATACTAAAAGTATTTATAGGTAAGTAACTTATATATCTTCTTAGTACTAAAGTACCCTACTAGGGGATTATTATAGTATTTACTAATAAGTTCTTCCCTTAAGGCTTCGTCTCTAGGGATATATAGGCGGTTATTATTTCTTAATAAACCTTCTAAGTCTAAAGCTTATACCTTACTTTAGAGATAGCGCTGCGACAGCGTACCCTTATTTATAAAAAAGGATTTTATCTAATCATTAGCAGCCTATAAGTCTCGAATTAAAGTTTTAATTAAATATTAAGGATCCTTATAAGCTAACTTAATAATACCTCTTATATCCTTTTAGGGAATAATAACTTAGAGGCCTATAATTTAAAACGCCGGCGATATCGCCGTAATAATTTCTTTACCTTCCTTATCTCTACCCTAAAGTACGAGTTTATTCTGTAACGTTAGTAATAACTTAGTGTTCAGCGGGGAACTTCCTTTATAATTAGGGCGTCGTAATAGCGGATCCGCAGGATTCGTTTTTCTAGTATAATAAGTAATTTCGAAATTAAAAGTAGCGAGCGTTAGCGCCTATCTAGCTTACTAGGAATTTAATTACTTCTACTTTATAAAGCCCTTAAGATTATTATAATTAGTAAGAACCTTAATAGTAAACGGGCTACCTTTTAGATAGTACCGCTACTATTTTATTACCGCTACTATAGCGAGTAATTCTTAGTCGTAAACCTTATAATTCTACTCTATAGGAATTATCTTTTAGGACTAAAAGGTAATTAGGTACTAGTAGCTATTATTATCCGGCTGCGTAAGTACTACTATAATAGTAAAGTTAGAGGCGTTAGTTTCTATACGTAACTTTACTTCTAAGTTAAAGTAGCGGAGAAACGGCGTACTAGAAAAGATATCCTAAAGCTTTTAAAAAGTACCTTCGGTACTATTATTTTACTAAAGTTAACCTGCCTTTTTCCTATCCTTACTACCTTTAAGTAAGTTGGTTAGAGGCGCGATAATAGTAGCGTAATTATAAATAAACCGTTAGTAGAAATTTATAAAGCCTAAAAAGACTTATATATCTTAAAAGGTCTCTAGCCTAAGCTATTCCCTAATTATTATTACGCGTTCCTAATCTATTACTACGCTATTAGTAGATATAATAAATCTAAGAAATTTAACCTATTTAGTACTAAACTAATACTTCTTTAGGTTAGCGAAAAGTAAGAACTAATATAATTATTCTAGTACTTGCTAAATATACTGCTAGTAGTCTGCTAGGTTCGCGCTATAAATTAAGATATTATTAAGATAGATAATATACGAAATATTAATAAGCCCTATAAGAGCCTTATTAATATATACTTAAAACGTCGCTAGGGCGTTAGCGAGCCTAAAAGGTATAACTAAGTATTTAAAGTAGCTATAGCGGGTACGGAACGCAGTCTTCTACTTATCGCCTTCTTTAATTTAGATCCTATAATAGGTATCCTTTAAGTCTAACTTAGTAAACTTTTTAGCTCTATATAGGCGGTCTAATATCTTAGTAATTAGAGGTAA
>JAEUBA010000133.1:0-53508 GCA_018257865.1 Stereocaulon alpinum | reverse complement strand
AAGCTATAAGGCTATATTTATAATTACCGCCGCTATAGATTAGGACCTAAAGTAGATAGACGTTAAAATAGTATTCCTCTATAGGGATATAGAAGAGGAGATCTTTATAGAATAGCCTAAAGGTTTCGTTTAAGGGGAGGTAAAAGTTTACCGCCTAAATAAGGCCTTATATAGCTTAAAATAATCCCCCTAAGTATAGTATAATACCTTCACTAGCTTTATAAACGCTAAATTAGGCGTAGTCCCGTTAAAAGCTAACTTAAGTATATTTATTAACCCTAAAGATAGGACGCTAATTACCCTATATATAGATAATTTACTAATTACGGGCCCTAGTAAGGAAGCTATTTAGAGGGTTAAAAATACCCTTAACTATTAGTTCTATATAACGGATCTTAGGCTATATAGCTATTACCTAGGGATAATAGTTACTTAGAACCGCTAATAACGAACGCTACGACTAGGCTAAGAGGCCTATATTAAGAAAGTGCTTCAGGACTTTAGCCTCTAAGAATATAAAGAAACCGTAACCCCTATAGAGACGACTTACTATCTAGAAAAAGCTCCTAACGGTTTCTAAGCTAATACCTAAGACCGACTGCTATATTAGAAGGCTATTAGGTTACTAATATACGTAATACTAGGGACTTAACCTAATATTATATACCCCGTATTAGTAGTTAGCTGCTATAGTATAAACCTAATATAAGCTTATTAGGGTGCGGTTAAACGAATCTTCCGATATCTTAAGTTAATAACCAAATACTAATTAACGTTCTTAGGACTAATTTAGGTACTAATAGGCTATACTAACTCTAATTAGGCGGGAGACTATAATACGCGCTAATCTACCTTAGGGTATATCTTTAATATAGGTAGTAGGGCTATTAGCTAGTTATCTAAGCGATAACCTATTATAGCCCTTTCTACCTATAAGGCTAAATATATTAGTTAGACCCTAGTATCTAAGGAAGCGGTATAGCTTTAAAACCTACTAAGGTAGCTTAAGCCTAGTAGCTAGAAACCTTAAGTAGTAATTATTTATAGGGATAATTAGGGCGTAATCGCCCTTATAAAGAATCCGGAATTCTATATTTATAGTAAGTATATTAATATATACTACTACTTTATTAGGGAGTAAGTTACTAATAGTATAATAGACCTCTACTATACGCCTACTAAATATTAAGTTATTAATAGGCTTACTAAACCCCTCTATAAGGATAAGTTCGTAGAGTTCCGTAATAACTTAGGCTTAGAATATATTACCTAAGGTAGAGCTTTAGTAGGAGTAGCTACCTAGATCTAGTAGGAGTATCCCTAAGGATCGCGCGCGAATACTACTTAAATAGGGCCTACTATACCTAGATTATCCTTAGAGCTATTATTATACTTTATAATATCTATTAACCCTATATACTACCCGACTACTTATTAGTAAGAAATTAGTATATATAGGCTAATAGGGAAAATAAAAATTCAAATAACTATACTTTATTATTTTCCGGAAAGTTTTAGTAGTAATAGTAAAAGATAAGCTCTACTATCCTACTAAATACTAAGTATTCAAGGTGAAATCCTGCTAAGTAATAGGTTATTAAGGTAAAAAGTAGTTATAACTAGCGTATAGTAAATTAGTTGTTTTAGCGGACTATAATTTAATTATCTAGTATTTAGCGTACTATATTTAAGTAGGAGTATTAAAATTCGGGTGTTCGTATACTAAGCCTTAGCATTAATAACTAAGGCTTAGTACTAACCCTTATTTATATCTTATACAGTCGCACTTAGCTAGATAATCAAGTATTCTACCTATTACATTTTAATAATATATAGGGTTAATAGATACTATAAAGTATAATAATAGCTTTAGGGATAATCTAGGTATAGTAGGCCCTATTTAAGTAGTATTCGCGCGCGATCCTTAGGGATACTTCTACTAAATCTAAGTAGCTACTCCTACTAGATTTAGGTAGCTACTCCTACTAAAGCTTTACCTTAAGCGATATATTCTAAGCCTAAGTTATTATAGAACTCTACGAACTTATCCTTATAAAGGGGTTTAGTAAGCCTATTAGCGACTTAATACTTAATAGGCGTATAGTAGAGGTCTATTATACTATTAGTAACTTACTCCCTAATAAAGTAGTAGTATATATTAATATACTTGCTATAAGTATAGAATTCCGGATTCTTTATAAGGGCGATTACGCCTTAATTATCCCTATAGATAATTACTGCCTAAGGTTTCTAGCTACTAAGCTTAAGCTACTTTAGTAGGTTTTAAAGCTATACCGCTTCCTTAGATACTAAGGTCTAACTAATATATTTAGCCTTATAGGTAGAAAGGGCTATAATAGGTTATTACTTAGATAACTAGCTAATAGCCCTACTACCTATATTAAAGATATACCCTAAGGTAGATTAGTATATATTATAGTCTCCCGCTTAATTAGAGTTAGTATAGCCTATTAGTACCTAAATTAGTCCTAAGAATATTAATTAGTATTTAGTTATTAACTTAAGATATTAGAAGATTTATTTAACCGTACCTTAATAAGCTTATATTAGGTTTATACTATAGCAGCTAACTACTAATATAGGGTATATAATATTAGGTTAAGTCCTTAGTATTATATATATTAGTAACCTAATAGCCTTCTAATATAGTAGTTAGTCTTAGGTATTAGCTTAGAAACCGTTAGGAGCTTTTTCTAGATAGTAAGTTATCTCTATAGGGGTTATAGTTTCTTTATATTCTTAGAGGCTAAAGTCCTAAAGTACTTTCTTAATATAGGCCTCTTAGCCTAGTTATAGTATTTATTATTAGCGGTTTTAGGTAACTATTATCCCTAGGTAATAGCTATATAACCTAAGATCTATTATATAGAACTAATAATTAAGGGTATCTTTAACCCTCTAAATAGCTTCCTTACTAAGGCCTATAATTAGTAAATTATCTATATATAGGGTAATTAGCGTCCTATCTTTAGGGTTAATAAATATGCTTAAGTTAGCTTCTAATAGGACTACGCCTAATTTAGCGTTTATAAAGCTAGCGAAGGTATTATACTATACTTAAAGGGATTATTTTAGGCTATATAAGGCCTTATTTAGGCGGTAAACTTTTACCTCCTCTTAAATAAAACCTTTAGGCTATTCTATAAAGATCTCCTCTTTTATATCCCTATAGAGGAATACTATTTTAACGTCTATCTACTTTAGGTCCTAATCTATAGTAGCCGTAATTATAAATATAGCTTTATAACTTATAGATTTAACTATTAAGACGAAAGTTTTATTATAATTAAAGCCTTTTTATTACTTAAAGCCTTAAATAACTTAATATATCTTATAGCGTATAATTTCCCCCTTAGGGCTATATTTTAAGGTATAGACCTATCTACCCCTAAGAACTTTCTAGCTATCTAAGGGTAATATTAATATCTAAGTATTATTAGCTATAAGGGAGTTAAATTCGTTATTTATAATAAGCTTCTATTATATTTTATATATATTATTAGCTATTACTTTAGTATAGGTTTTAGGTTTATAGGGTTCTACTAAATTCGCTTAAGCTAGTAGAGAGATCGCTAAGTACCTATAGAGAGGGTCTAGCGAAAGGTTCTATATATTAGGGATATTAAGCTTAGAGTATATTACTAGTACTTAAGTTATCTCTTACTCTTCTATAGTACCTATTATTATTAGTAATACTAGCTATAATATTAAAATATAATAGGTAGAATACTTGATTATCTAGCTAAGTGCGACTATATAAGATATAAATAAGGGTTAGTGCTAAGCCTTAGTTATTAATACTAAGGCTTAGTATACGAATACCTAAATTTTAATACTCCTACTTAAATATAGTACGCTAAATACTAGATAATTAAATTATAGTCCGCTAAAATAACTAATTTACTATACGCTAGTTATAACTACTTTTTACCTTAATAACCCGTTACTTAGTAGGATTTTACCTTAAATACTTAGTATTTAGTAGAATAGTAGAGCTTATCTTTTACTATTACTACTAAAACTTTCCGGAAAATAATAAAGTATAGTTATTTAAATTTTTATTTTCCCTATTAGCCTATATATACTAATTTCTTACTAATAAGTAGTTAGGTAGTATATAGGGTTAATAGATACTATAAAGTATAATAATAGCTTTAGGGATAATCTAGGTATAGTAGGCCCTATTTAAGTAGTATTCGCGCGCGATCCTTAGGGATACTCCTACTAAATTTAGGTAGCTACTCCTACTAGATTTAGGTAGCTACTCCTACTAAAGCTCTACCTTAGGCGATATATTCTAAGCCTAAGTTATTACGGAACTCTACGAACTTATCCTTATAGAGGGGTTTAGTAAGCCTATTAGCAACTTAATACTTAGTAAGTATATAGCGGAGGTCTACTATACTATTAGTAACTTACTCCCTAATAAAGTAGTAGTATATATTAATATACTTACTATAAGTATAGAATTCTAGATTCTTTATAAGGGCGATTACGCCCTAATTATCCCTATAGATAATTACTGCTTAGGGTTTTTAGCTACTAAGCTTAAGCTACCTTAGTAGGTTTTAAAGCTATACCGCTTCCTTAGACGCTAGGGTCTAACCGATATATTTAGCCTTATAGGTAGAAAGGGCTATAATAGGTTATCGCTTAGATAACTAGCTAATAGCCCTACTACCTATATTAAAGATATACCCTAAGGTAGATTAGTATATATTATAGTCTCCCGCCTAATTAGAGTTAGTATAGCTTATTAGTACCTAAATTAGTCCTAAGAACGTTAATTAGTATTTAGTTATTAACTTAAGATATCGGCAGATTCGTTTAACTATACCCTAATAAGCTTATATTAGGTTTATACTATAGCGGCTAACTACTAATATAGGGTATATAATATTAGGTTAAGTCCCTAGTATTATATATATTAGTAACCTAACAGCCTTCTAATATAGTAGTCGGTTTTAGGTATTAGCTTAGAAACTATTAGGAGCTTTTTTTAGATAGTAAGTTATCTCTATAGGGGTCGTAGTTTCTTTATATTCCTAAAGGCTAAAGTCCTAAAGTACTTTCTTAATATAGGCCTCTTAGCTTAGTTATAGCGTTTATTATTAACGGTTTTAGATAACTATTATCCCTAGGTAATAGCTATATAGCCTAAGATCCGTTATATAAAACTAATAGTTAAGGGTATTTTTAACCCTTTAAATAGCTTCCTTATTAAGGCCTATAATTAGTAAATTATCTATATATAGGGTAATTAGCGTCCTATCTTTAGGGTTAATAAATATACTTAAGTTAGCTTTTAATAGGACTACGCCTAATTTAGCGTTTATAAAGCTAGCGAAGGTATTATACTATATTTAAGGGGATTATTTTAAGCTGTATAAGGCCTTATTTAGGCGGTAAACTTTTACTTCCCCTTAAATAAAACCTTTAGGCTATTTTATAAAGATCTCCTCTTCTATATCCCTATAGAGGAATACTATTTTAATATCTATCTACTTTAGGTCCTAATCTATAGCAGCAGTAATTATAAATATAGCCTTATAGCTTATAGGTTTAACTACTAAGGTAAAAGTTTTATTATAATTAAGGCCTTCTTATTACTTAAAGCCTTAAATAACTTAGTATACCTTATAATATATAATTTCCCCCTTAGGGCTATATTTTAAGGTATAGACCTATCTACCCCTAAGAACTTTCTAGCTATCTAAGGGCGATATTAGTATCTAAGTATTATTAGCTATAAGGGAGTTAAATTCGTTATTTATAGCGAGCTCCTACTATATTTTATATATATTATTAGCTATTACTTTAGTATAGGTTTTAGGTTTATAGGGTTCCGCTAAATTCGCCTAAGCTAGTAGAGAGATTACTAAGTATCTATAGAGAGGGTCTAGCGAGAGGTCCTATATATTAGGGATATTAAGCTTAGGGTATATTACTAGTACTTAAGTTATCTCTTACTCTTCTATAGTACCTATTATTATTAGTAATACTAGCTATAATAGGGCTAGAGAGCTTAGTATTAATAGTAAAGTTAGGCTTAGAGAAGGTAATACTTCTCTAAAAGATATAGGAGGTAAGGGAGGTAATTCTCCCCCTAAAGGAGGTAATTCTCCTAAGGATTCTTAGTTAGATAATTATATTAAGGATATATTAAAGTTAATAGGATTCTAATTCCTATTATATACTTCCCCTAAAGTAGAGGTCTATTAGTATTTAGCTAGGGGCTCTTTACCCCTATAAAAGTAGAGCCGTTTCTCCTAAATATAGATATTAATAACGCGGATAATAGCGCGCTATTTTAGTAATTATAAGTAAAAGATATAGCTATCCCCTTTATATCCTAAGAGAAAATAGGTATTACTTTTATCTATAAATTTCTTTTAGAGGCGGTTTTAGGCCTATATTTTAAAGCTAAGGGTTTAAAGATATCTAAGATAGGGCTTCTATTTATAGAAGGCCTTATATAGGGTCTTTTTAAGCTTTATAACTAAGCTTTAAATAGTAAGATAGTTAGCCGTTTTTATAATTTTAGGCTAAAAGGATTTATTAAGTTTAGAGCTTAGTAGTAGAGGATAGGTATATCTAATAAGAATTTACCTAAAATATTTAGTAATCCTATTTTATTCTAAGTTCCTAGGTACTATAGGCTTATAGATAATTCCCTTAAGGTTAAGGTATTCTTAAAAGGTTCCTTTAATATATTCGCCCCTATTATCTATATATAGGCGTTAGATTAGGCGCCCTACTCGCTTATACTTATATTAGAACTATTAGAATAGATCCCTAAGCTCTAATTTATATTTTATATAGTAGACTTTAGAGTAGTAGGTAAAGTTATCTTTAAAGGTAACTACCTATTTACTACCGTTAAAGCTAATAGGCTTAATAGGCCCTATAATATTACTATAAATAAATTCTATTAGGTATATTCTAAGTTTAATAAAGTCCTTATATAAGGTAAACTAATAGCAGCCTAAAATATAGTATTTATAGGTTAATTTATCTAAGAATTTCTTTAAGAAGTCTACTCTAATAACTATATTAGGTAGCTAATCTACGTTTTATTAACCTATATAACTTATATAGGCGTACTAAAGCTAGCGGATAGCGTCTAGAGGTATATTATATATATTTAATATAAGTTACCCTTAGGGAAGTTCTAATATATAGAGGCTGAATTATTATTTAGCGATTATATTACTAAGCTTAGGGTATAAGATTATATAGTTATTTTTAATAAATTTAATATAGATTCTAATATTTATTAGCTAAGAGCCTAAGAGGAGATTTACCCCTAACTTAGGTATATAGAGAATATTATATAATAGTATATTCTTCCTTAGGTATAGGATCTTTACTATTCTATACTTAGTTAGTTTAAGCTATACCCCGCTAATTCTAGTAATTAGAGTATTAATAGCGGGCTTAAAGGTTACGAAGTTAAAGCGCTAGTAGAACGAGTATTATATATACCCTATATTAATAATAGTTAGACCTAATAGATTAACTTCTAGTATTATTACTATTATATATCTAATATTAATTATAGGGACCCTATTTATACTAGCGCCTTAAATATTAAAGTTATTATTAATAGTAAGGGTCCTAAATATTAGTTTTTTAATAAGGCTATTATTATATTCTAGCTTCTATTTCTTAAACCTTTTATCTTTAGACTTAAATTTCTTAGGCTTTATTTCAGGGTAAAGCTACTAATACTTTATAATTAGATAGGTATCTTTTCGCTTAAGCTTCTTATAGTAGGGGTAGTATTCTTAAGGCTTATTATTTATAGAGTTATAATCTTTTATAGACCTCCTACTTATAAATATCGCTAGTCTAGAGTACTTATACTATACTTAAATTTATTATTCCTTATTAGCGGCCGCTAGGGAGACTTTATTAAAGTTAACTTTATTAGCGCTAAATAGGGCGTAGCTTTAAATATAAATTATTTTAAAGATATTATAAGCTTTACTAAGTCTTAAGAGATAGAGGTAAATTAGGTATAGTTTTAGTAGGGCTACTTTAGTATTAAGTTCCTTAAGTTTAGTATTAACCTCTTAAAACTTTTAGGTATATTTAGTAATATCCTTAAAGGATTTTAGAGAGGTTAAATAGAGGTATTATACTAATTTAATATAAATACTAGTTCCTTTTAGCTTAAAATTTAAGGAGACTTTAGTTAGAATCTTATCTACTATAATAAGGTTCTTTATAATCTTTTAGGTATTAAACCTAAGTTAGTTATAAATTATAGTATAGGCTTTTACTTAGGTTTTAGTAGTAAAAGGCTTTAAGTTATTAAGTATAAGCTAATTATCTATCTCCTCTACCTACTAGGAGTACCTAAAGTTAGACTTTAAGATAGAGATAGAGGTAAGTAGGAAGCTTCTACTACTACTATAGGATTCTTTAGCTACTATAGTAAGTAGTAAATTTACGCTACTATTATAAGATCCTTTAGCTACTATAATATCTACTATAATATAGGTATTTTTAAAGCTCCGCTAGTAGTAGGAGTTAAACTAGAAGAAGAGGTTTATAGCGTAGGCTTTAGAGGTCTTTAAGTTAGTAGGGTCTTTTAGAGATAAGCGGTAGTTATCTCTTTATACTATTATTTCGCTAGAGGAGGACCTAAGGAAGCCTAAGGTAGTATATATTTAGCTTAAAGGCTAAAGATATTAGTATTACTAGGAGGTTTTAGGGTTAATTTACTAGCTTCGGAATTAGAGTTATAAGGAGATAGGGACTATTTTAGGGGTATATAATTAGTATTAATATAGTTAAGAGATAACTTATTAAATTAGATTAGGTCCTAAAAAAGGTATTAAAAGTACTTATACTTAGAGCGGTAGTATACCTAGGTAATAGTATTTATATACTAGATAGGGTTTAGATTAGTAGTAGATAGTATTAAATTAGAAGATAAGGAAGATAATAGACTTCTAGCGCCTATAGTAGATATCTTATAGATATCTCCTAAGGATCTTAATAAGTATCTAGCGGCTAGGATAATACTAGCCTCTAACTTATTAGAAAAGGTAGTAGGGGATACTAGCCTTTAATAATAGCTAGGGATACTAGCCTTTAATAATAGCTAGGGATACTAGCCTTTAAGAAGAAATTAAGGGGTTAGGACCTAGCCCCCCTAGTAATTAATAATTAATCGCTTTCTAGCGTCTAAAAAGTCTTATTGAAAGTATCTAGATAGGTTTAGATAGATATAATAACTACTTCCGGAAACTAGCAGTGAAGGTAATAGCGATAACGACGAGTACGACGGGCGAATAGGCCTACTAGGCTAGACGAGCGATTATACTAAGTTACGAACCTAGTAAAATAATATAAGATAGAGGGAAAGGAGAGAAGGGGGTTATTAATAATAAAGGTAGATAGGGTATATATCCTAATATAATAATAGAGCGATAGCGATAGTAGTAGAAGCCTATAGGAGGACTATAAGGCCCTTAGGGTAGGGAAAGGACTAATAAAAGAGCGTAGTATATAAAGGCTATAGAGTAGGCGCTACTAGAGTTTATAGAAAAGGTTTAGGGGACGCTATAGGCGAATATAAATAAGATAGTATAAAGCTTCTTTTAGAATATAGTAGAGAGGATTATAGAGTATATATAGGAGAATATAGCTAAGAGATACGCTATAAAGGAATACCGTAGCTAATTAACGCGTAAAGACTACCTAACTAGAAGGGTAAATAACAGCTAGGCGGATATAGCCTATACGGCCTAAGGGGGCTAGACTACTATCTACCTAGCTATACCTAAGGCGGAAGATATTAAGAAAGCGAAGTAGATAATAGTTAGGATCGATAATAATAGCAAAAAAATATAAATAGCCGTAGTAACTCTCCCCTAACTAGTATAAATATTTAGAGGGGTAGGAGGGGTAACTAGGGAGATTATTATAATAAGGAGGACTATAGGGGGGGATATTATCCTCTAGATAGCCTTAGTAAAAGCTAGAGAAGAGCTAGAAAAGGATAATAGGTAGGTAAGGAGACTCTATAGGTTAATAAGAGTACTTTAGAAGATAGTAATAGTAGTAGTCTATAGAGTAGAAAAGATAATAGATATAAAGGATTAATAGGGGGTCTTTAAAACCCTAAAGAAAGATAATAGGAAGCTCTACCTAAAGTTAGAGATAATAAAGGCTAAGTAGCCTATATTTATATTAAAGCTAGATATACTTAGGAGGGAGAAGAGGTTCTCTATAATAATAATTAAGGTCCTAAGCCTAAAAGTAGCGAACTAACTTATTATAAAAGGAATAGTAGTAGAGAATAGCCTCCTCTTCTATAATTACTAGAAAAGAGAGGCTACCCCTAAGTAGTACTTTAACTACTATAGGTATAGATATATTACTAAAGTATATAAGTACCCTACCTACTATAGGATATACGCCTAAAACTATAGTACTAATAATTATATAGAAAAAGTTAGTAGTAAGCCTAAGTACGTAGTATATAAAGAGGAATACTTAGTATAAAGTAAAACCTATTCAATCTAATAGAAGGAGAAAACTAAAGTTAAGTAAAGAATTAAGTATAAGCTAAAATACTTTAAAGAGACCCTAAAGTAATACCTAATAAGGCTTATACTAGT
Source organism: Stereocaulon alpinum (assembly GCA_018257865.1). Classification (NCBI taxonomy): domain Eukaryota; kingdom Fungi; phylum Ascomycota; class Lecanoromycetes; order Lecanorales; family Stereocaulaceae; genus Stereocaulon; species Stereocaulon alpinum. The sequence continues at coordinate 42,853 of JAEUBA010000133.1, read as the reverse complement.
AATACTAAAAAGAACTAGCTTAGAAGGGTAGTATAAAGTAATCTCTAAAGGGAAGAGGAAGGTATTAGAGGATATAATAAATAAGCCTTAGAAAGGAACTAGGGAGGTAGTAAAGAGGGGATAACTAATAACCCTCTTTAGGGTAGAGTAAGGGTAATAGCCCCTATTTATAGAGAGGATTAATCTAACGAATACCCTTAGGCAGACTTTAGAAGTAGTAAAGACTACTAAGACTACCTAAATATAGGAGAATATCTAAGCAGCCCTTACCTAATAAGGGATATACCCTACCTAAAAATACTATAGTATAATATATAGAGGAAGAAGGATATAGTAATAGTACTACTTCTTAAAAATAAAGACGTAAAAGATATAGACGTATTAGTAATTTAGGAGCTAGTATATAACCTAATAAATAGAACCTTATATAATATAAGTATAAGTAGATTCTACTTAGCCTATAGAGGAGACTTAGAGGCTAGGATATATTTCTATATAAATAAGAGGATAGATCCTAATAACTAGGGGGTAGAATATTAGGGAGGCGACTTATACTTATTATAGATCTAAGTTATAAGGACTTAGAAGGATATTAAGGATAGGATAGAGAATACTAGAGGGCTACTAGGGGAGAGGGTATAGGTATATAATATCTATAACCCCTTACTAGTAAGCTATATATTAAAGGATAGTCTAATAACTATCCTAAAACTAGAGGAAGCGCTAGGGAATAAGGGTAAATATATAGTTATAGGAGACTTTAACCTATACTACCTATACTAGAATAACTTAGGACGAATAATATACTACGCTATAGTAGACGAGCTACTAAAGGTAGTAGGAGAGAGAGGTATAGTTCTAAGACTACTAGAGAAGGTAGTTATATAGTAGAATAGGGGCTTAGAGAGTACTATTAACCTTATATTCCTAACTAAAGGCGCGTATAATATAATAGTAAAGTATAGGGTAAGGAATAACCTTAATATAGGATTAGACTATATACTAATTATTATAAAGCTAGAATAGATATAGAGCGAACGCCTAATACGCTAGAAGAGGGCCTAGAAAAGGATAGAGGCGAAGGTAACTAGGGAGGAAATCTAAAAATATATAAAGATCCTAAATAAAGTAATAAGCTAGTACTTAGTAGACTTTAAAGATACTATTAACTAGTATATTAATAGGCTTATAGCTATACTATAAGAGGTAATAGAAGATACTATCCTATATAAGGAACCGTACGTAGGGGCTAAGCTATATTAGAATAGGGTATATATAAAGGTAACTAAAGCATTATAGGTAGCGCTTAAGGCCTACCGCTATAATAGAAACGCAGAAACTAAGGAAGCCCTCCGTTAGGCTAAAAGGGAAAAGGTTACTACCCTATAGAAGGCTAGGATAATAGCTTTTAGAGAGGGAGTCTATAAAGTATTACTAAGGCTAGGAGGAGTATAGTAACTTATTAAGTAGGGAAGGGAGAGGAGTATATAACCTAAAGAGCTACCGCAATTCCTAGCTATTAAAGACGGAAACGGGAATAAAGTAATAGACTTTAAGGGGAAGGTAGAGGCCCTAAAGAGGGTCCTCTTCCTACCTTTACCCTTAGTAGACCTAATAGATATAGAGGGGGCTAACTACCTAAAACCTATAGCGATAGATAGCGAGATTACCTTAAAGGAGGTAAAGGACGCGATTTAATACTTAGCAGCGGATAAGGCCCTAAGGATCTTAGAGATCCTAAATAGGTTCCTAAGAGCAGTATATATAGAGATAATAGAGATATTTAGGAGGATATTTTAAGTATACTTAGACTATAGATACTACTTAAAGAAGTTCTAGGAGGCGAATATAGTAATACTAAAGAAACTAAAAAAGACTAATTATTTAGAGCTTAAGGTATACTAGCTTATTATATTACTAGATATACTTAGGAAAGCGTTAGAGATAGTAATAGCGAAATATCTTAGTAGAATAGCTAAAAGGAATTACCTACTCTTAGAATACTAGATAGGGGGTAGAAAGAGACGCTTAGTAGAAATAGCCTTAGAGACTATTATAGATTTAGTTTATATAATATAGAACTAGGGTAAAGATAACGTAGCGAGCCTACTATTACTAAATATAATAGGGGTATTTAATAATATATTCTATAAAAAGCTACTCTATAACCTAAAGATAAAAGGAATCCCTAAGGGAATTATTTAGTAGACTATAAGCTTCCTTAAAGATAGAGCGATATTAATTACTCTAAGAGGTAAAACTAGCTTAGTAGAGGTAGTAGAGACTAGGATTCTATAAGGATTACCTATATTACTAATTCTATTTCTCTTCTTTAATATACTACTAATTAAAGTATACTTAAAAGTAAAAATCCTAGTATAAGTAGGAGGATTCGTAGATAATATATACCTACTAGTATATAGTAAGATAATAGAAATAAACTATAGGTAGCTAGAATAAGCCTATAAGCTCTACTAAATATAAGCGAAAATATACGGGGCGACGTTTATACCTTAGAAGTATAAACTAGTATATCTATTATACGCCCCTAAAAGGTTTAATATAAAGGAGACGGTATAATTTAGTAATATAGAGGTTAAGCTAAAAGCGAGTATTAGGGTCTTAGGGCTATATATTAATACTAAACTCCGCTAGGGCCTATATATAGCGTAGGTAAAGGTAAAGGCCGCTACTTAAGCTTAGGCGATTAAGTACTTAGTAGGGTTAACTTAGGGAGCTATATTTAAGAAGTATAGAAAGGTATATAATATAGTAGTAAGGCCTATACTTATATTCGCTACTCTAATATAGTATACCCCTACTAGGGGACGGGGAGCTATAGAAAAGTATATTAAGACGCTCGTAATAATATAGAACGACTACCTATAGATAGTACTTAGAGTATATAAGGTAATACTAGTTTAGGTTTTAGAAGTAGAGGTAGTTATTATACCTATCTAAACCTATCTAGACGCCCTAGTTATAAGATACTAAGTACTAAGGGGAGTATACCCCTTAATAATTAAAGGTAACCGCTTAATTTATAGGAGACTATAAGGAAGGAGAGGAAGGGCGCGCCTAATACGCCTAACCCTATTACTAGAAAAGGAAGAATAGGCCCTGCGGGAGCTTAAGGTAAAGGATTAGGATTAAGTAGTAATAGTAATAAGGAGGAAGGTATATTAATATAACCTAAAAATAGATATTAAGGAGTATTAAGACGTAGGCGTCCTAGCTAAGAAAATATAAGGCTAGGTAATAATAAAATAAATTAAGCAGTAGGAGGTATATAAGGATACTATCCCTAAGCACTCTTATATACTTATATAGAATAAACTATTATTTAGAGGAAGGTATAACTACTACCTAAAGCTTAGGAAGGCGGAAAGCTTAATAGTAGTCTAACTCTAAAGTAGGAAGAATAGGTTTAACTACTTCCTTTATAAGGTAAGGGTACTAAGGGTCCGCAGTACCTACTATAGTTATAAATAGAGGAATTAGGATATAAAGTATATTCTCCTATACTACCTAAAGCTTAGCGATACTTAAAGGGAGCTTATTAAAGAGGTAGAGACTTATAATATTAGGACTATACTAGCTAAGGTTACTAGTATAAGAGTAGCTATAAGATAGCTAGTTAGGTTAGGATTCCTAATATAGTATTAACTTACTAAGGAATAGCTCTCCTAGTCTAAACTCCTTATTAGAGTAGAACTAGTAATAAAAACCCTAAAGATAAAGGAGCCTAAGTATAAGTAGAAGCTAAAGGCGGCGGAGCTACCGGAGTATTATAAGGCCTATTAGGGTAGCGGAGATTATTATTACTAGTATTATAGAGCCTAGCGGTAAGGTCGGATAGGCGGAGTAGGACGATAAGTAAGCTAATAAGCGAAAGTTTTTAGCTAGAAGGGGCGACTCTAGAAAGGTTTCTTTCGCGTCTAGAGGGCCTTTAACCCCCCCCTAGATTTCCTAATAATATAAGAGAATACCCTTATTAGTATATATAGATACTAGAATAGGCGTATAAATCAATTAATCAATTATTATTTAGCGATTATATTACTAAGCTTAGGGTATAAGATTATATAATTATTTTTAGCGAATTTAATATAGATTCTAATATCTATTAGCTAGGAGCCTAAGAGGAGATTTACTCCTAACTTAGGTATATAGAGAATATTATATAATAGTATATTCTTCCTTAGGTATAGAATCTTTACTATTCTATACTTAGTTAGTTTAAGCTATACCCTACTAATTTTAGTAATTAAAGTACTAATAGCGGGCTTAAAGGTTACGAAGTTAAAGTATTAGTAGAATAAGTATTATATATACCTTATATTAATAATAGTTAGGCCTAATAGATTAACTTCTAGCGTTATTACTACTATATATTTAATATTAATTATAGGGACCTTATTTATACTAGCGCCTTAAATATTAAAGTTACTATTAGTAGTAAGGGTCTTAAATATAGGTTTTTTAGTAGGGCTATTATTATATTTTAGCTTCTATTTCTTAGACCTTTCGTCTTTAGACTTAAATTTCTTAAGCTTTATTTTAGGGTAAAGCTACTAATACTTTATAATTAGATAGGTATCTTTTCGCTTAAGCTTCTTATAATAAAGATAGTATTCCTAAGGCTTATTATTTATAGAGTTATAGTCTTTTATAGACTTCCTACCTATAAATATTACTAATCTAAAGTACTTATACTACGCTTAGATTTATTATTCCTTATTAGTAACCGCTAGGGAGACTTTATTAAAGTTAACTTTATTAGCGCTAAATAAGGCGTAGCTTTAAATATAAGCTATTTTAAAGGTATTATAAGCTTTATTAAGTCTTAAGAGATAGAGGTAAATTAGGTATAGTTTTAATAGGGCTACTTTAATATTAAGTTCCTTAAGTTTAGTATTAACCTCTTAGAACTTCTAAGTATATTTAGTAATATCCTTAGAGGATTTTAGAGAGGTTAAATAGAGGTATTATACTAATTTAATATAAATACTAGTTCCTTTTAGCTTAAAATTTAAGGAGACTTTAGTTAGAATCTTATCTACTATAATAAGGTTCTTTATAATCTTTTAGGTATTAAACCTAAGTTAGTTATAAATTATAGTATAGGCTTTTACTTAGGTTTTAGTAGTAAAAGGCTTTAAGTTATTAAGTATAAGCTAATTATCTATCTCCTCTACCTACTAGGAGTACCTAAAGTTAGACTTTAAGATAGAGATAGAGGTAAGTAGGAAGCTTCTACTACTACTATAGGATTCTTTAGCTACTATAGTAAGTAGTAAATTCGCGCTATTATTATAAAATTCTTCAGCTGCTATAATATCTACTATAATATAGGTATTTTTAAAGCTCCGCTAGTAGTAGGAGTTAAATTAGAAGAAGAGGTTTATAGTATAAGCTTTAGAGATTTTTAAGTTAGTAGGGTTTTTTAGGGATAAGCGGTAGTTATCTTTTTATACTATTATTTCGCTAAAGGAGGACCTAAGGAAGCCTAAGGTAGTATACGTTTAGCTTAAAGGCTAAAGATATTAATATTACTAGGAGGTTTTAGGGTTAATTTACTAACTTTAGAATTAGAGTTATAAGGAGATAGGGACTATTCTAGGGGTATATAATTAGTATCGACGTAGTTAAGAGGTAACTTATTAAATTAGATTAGGTCCTAAAGAAGGTATTAAAAGTATTTATACTTAGAGCGGTAGTATACTTAGGTAATAGTATTTATATACTAAATAGGGTTTAGATTAGTAGTAGATAGTATTAAATTAGAAGATAAGGAAGATAATAGACTTCTAGTTAAGCTTATAGTAGATATCTTATAGATATCTCCTAAGGATCTTAATAGGTATCTAGTAGCTAAGATAATACTAGCCTCTAACTTATTAGAAAAGGTAGTAGGGGATACTAGCCTTTAATAATAGCTAGAGATACTAGCCTTTAGGAAGAAATTAAGGGGTTAGGACTTAGCCCCCTTAGTAATTAATAATTAATTACTTTCTAGCGTCTAAAAAGTCTTATTTTTAATATAAAATTTAATAATTCTACTTATATAAGTTAGTATTCTTACTATAGAAGCTAGATATTACTTTTAGGGGCTTAGCTTTAGAGTTTATAGATACCTACTAAGGTACGCTAGAAGGAATTACTTAGTAGTACTTATTAGTATACTTTTTAGTAGTAATAACCCTAGAAAGAATAGAATAGTTAGGAGTTCCTAGCCTCCTCTTTTTAGTTAATTATTATCGCTATAAGTTAATCTCGTAGTATAAAGATTAAAGAGTTATTACCTTAGACTAAGTATTAGAGGTTTAGTATATATATACGTAGCTTATATTAGGGAGGATTTAGTAATTATTTAAGAGGAATATAATTCTAGAAGAAGAGCTATTCTAGTAATACCTAGCGTACTAGGCTTATAACCTATTAAAATATAATAGGTAGAATACTTAATTATCTAGCTAAGTACGACTATATAAGATATAAATAAGGGTTAGTGCTAAGCCTTAGTTATTAATACTAAGGCTTGGTATACGAACACCCGAATTTTAATACCTATTACATTTTAACAAATTCTATATATTTATTTAGGATTTTTATAGTAATAATTTCGCTTATAAGTTTAACTTAACTCTATAGTACTATAATATTTCCTAACTTAAAATTATCTTTTATCTCTTTTTAGTTTTATACTACTACTAAGAGAGATTTATATTCTTAGATTAATAGAACTCTATTTAGTATACTATCTATAAATATTATATTTTAAGAACCCTATCTTAATTAATTAATTGATTTATATACCTATTCTAGTATCTATATATACTAATAAGGGTATTCTTTTATATAATTAGAAAATCTAGGGGGCTATAAGCCCTCTAGACGCGAAAGAAACCTTTTTAGGGTCGCCCCTTTTAGTTAAAACTTTCGCTTATTAGCTTACCTATTACTTTACTCCGCTTATCTAACCTTACTACTAAGCTTTATAATACTAGTAACTATAATCTTTTTTACCCTACTAGGCCCTATAATACTCTAGTAGCTTTACTACCTTTAGCTTTACCTTATACTTAGGCTTCTTTATCTTTAGGGTTTTTATTATTAGTTCTACTTTAATAAGGAGTCTAGACTAGAAAAGCTATTCCTTAGTAAGTTAATATTATATTAGGAATTCTAACTAAACTAGCTATCTTACTACTACCCTTATACTATTAACTTTAGCTAGTATAGTCCTAATATTATAAGTCCCTACCTCCTTAATAAGTTCTCTTTAAGTACCGCTAAGCTTTAGGTAGTATAGGAGAATATACTTTATATTCTAATTCCTCTAACTATAGCTATAGTAAGTACTACGAATCCCTAGTACTTTTACTTTATATAAGAAGTAGTTAAATCTATTCTTACTACTTTAGAGTTAGATTACTATTAAGCTTTCTACCTTTCTTAGTTTTAGGTAGTAGTTATACCTATCTCTAAATAATATCTCCTTTTAAATAGGTATATAAGAGTATTTAAGGATAGCCTTTTTATATACCTCTATAAAGGCTAGCGACGCCGGCTCTAAGCTAGCGCACTAAGGTATAAGAGACGTAAAGTTACTGGATTTAGGTATTAAGTAATAGATATAATTATATTACTTAGTAGTAGAGTAGTAGTAGAACTAATTTCTAAAGATCCCTAAAATATAGGGGAGTCTTAGGTAGTAATACTATTACTAAGCCCCTAGACCCTAATTAATATTATTACGTTAGCGTAGCTATAACGCGTATATACTTAAGGGTTAATAGTATCCTCCCCTCTAAGCCCTAGTCCCTAGGTATTAAAGTATATAGAATAGACTACTCGTTAAAAACCCTTTAAACCTAGTAGGAAACGTAAGGGAAAAGAGTTAACCTAAAGGTAACGTCGTTAAGGCGGCGCCTTATATATATAGAATATTATCTAACTACAGTAACGCCTAAATCTATTATAATATAAAAAGAATACGTAGTAGGCGTAGTAGTAACGTATAGTTATTAATAAATATAATTAATAGCCGGCTATATTAGCGGGTAATAGCTATATTATTATATTATTAGTTATTATTATTTTAAATAGCTTTAATATATAGCGACGTTATAGCGATAACGACCTATAAGTATATAAATAATAACTTTCCCCCTAACTTTCCTTTCTTCGTAATACCTAATATAACTTATACGTACCCTAATATTAGCGTGCCTATATTATAATTAATATTACTAATATAGTTAATAGTTCTTCTCGTTATAATAATATCTAAATATTCTCTTAAGATTATATATTGCTATTACGTAACTAGCGTATATTATTAGCTACTAATATATTACTTATAGGTATAACTTATATATATACTTAATATTATACGTCGCTATCGCGTAACCGGCGTATATTATTAGCTACTAATATATTACTTATAGATATAATATATATATATACTTAATATTATACGTCGCTATTACGTAGCCGGCGCGTATAGCTAGCTACTAATACTTATAGACTATATTATTAATATACCTTTACCCTATAGGACTTATTTCTATACGGGGAATAATAATTATAATTATAGTAACGCGCCTCCTTATTAATATTATAAGGATAGCTACTATAGGCTTAATTATTATTATAAGGTATATTATTCTAATAGCTCTGCTATATTACCTCCTAATATATTTAGATCCTAAAGCCGTTTCGTCGGTCTATATAGCGATTAGTATAGTATTATAGGCGTAAAGGCTAGACTTACTAAGTATAATATAAGCGTAAGAAAATTAGTAAGTATATTACCTAATAGCGAAAAGTATAGGGCTAAATTATAATAATAAGTAGGGTAGCTCCTATAATAATTACTAATCTCTAATAGGAACTTACGGCGGAGAGATAATAGATTATAGAACTTAAGTAAACTATTACTAACTAGTAGTTTAAGTTAGGAACCCTCTAATAAGTAATCGCTAAGTATACTAAGGAGATAGAGAGTCTTTAGTAATATATAAAGCTCTTAGAGGAGTAATTATACTACTATATATTAGCGTAGAGATAATATTAAGATATTTATTTATTTTTTCCTTCTTCTTTTCTTCTACTAATATTTAGTAGCGTACCTATATATATTATCTTACTAATATAAAATAGATATTTAGCTAGTAATTAATTTAATCTCTTCTTTATTTTATTAAGGTATAAGTAAGTAAGTATAATAATTATAGAGAAGTATACTTATAGTATAAGACTATTTACTTATAAGGTTTATAATTATTATAACTTATATTATTACTACTACTTACTCGCTACTATTAATAGTATTTAAAGAACTAGAGACTATATATACTTACTAGTTATCTACTTATTAAAGGCTTAAGTTAAGTTATAGGTATCTTTAAGCTTTTTATCTAGTAGCTACTAGTTATATTCTTTACCTTAACTAGTCTATTTAACCTTATACTAAATACTTTACTTATCTTAAACCTTATCTATAATTTCTTTAACCTCCTATATCTTATTATTATTAATAAGTTTAGGGGCTTATATAAAGTTCGCTAATATCTTATCGCCGTCGCGAAGGTAGTATAGCTTTAATAATAAGATATAAAAAGTATTATAGATCCTATAAGTTTATAGTAGTAGAAGGTAGTAAGCCTATACTCCTACTTTATTAATAATCCTAAAAGGCCCTACGAATTTATAAGATAACTTTTTACTTAAGCGTTTTTACTTAAGATTCTTAGTTAATAGTATTATTAAATCTCTAACCTTATAGCTTTAAGGCTTATAATTTTTATTATATTATTTAGCTTAAAACTCTCTAGCGCGCTATAGGCGTTCCGTAGCTTTATCTCTTAATACTTATAGTAATCTAATCCTCTTATTTATAGTAAGTATTCTCCCTTTTAGGGACTTATCCTTAAGCTCCTAATAAAGTTTAGGGTAATATCTATATATTAAGTAGAACGGCGTTATTCTAATAGAGGAATAAAGACTATTTATATATATAAATTCTACTATTAGTAGCTGTTTCGCCTAAGTAGTCTACTTATTATTAGTAAAAACCTATAAGTAGTACTCTAATACCTAATTCTAGCGTTCCGTTTAACTATTAGTCTAAGGATAAAAGGCGGTACTTAGGCGGCGCTTAATCTTAAAGTAAAAATAAATAGCCGACTAGAAGGCGTTAGTAAATACTAAGCCTCTATTACTAATAATACTATTAGGTATACTATAATAGTATACTATCTTAGTATAAAAAATATCCGCTAGCTTAGCGGCGTTGATTATAGTAGTAGTAAGTATATACCTTACTATCTTCGTAAATTAATTAATAATTACTAGAATAGCGTTATAGACTATATTCTTATATTTACTTAGGGGTAGACCTATAATAAAGTCTATTAAGAGCTCCTTCTATAGCTTATTAGTAATTAAAAGCGAACTTAGTTCGCTATAGGGGTAATAGTAGGGAGCCTTAGTCCTTTAGTAGATATTATAAGTCTTAATATACTTATTAACCTACTTAGAACTCCTATATTAAAAGTATTTATAGGTAAGTAACTTATATATCTTCTTAGCGCTAAAGTACCCTACTAACGGATTATTATAGTATTTACTAATAAGTTCTTCCCTTAAGGCTTTATCTTTAGGGATATATAGGTAGTTATTATTTCTTAATAAACCTTTTAGGTCTAAAGCCTATACCTTACTTTAGAGACGGCGCTGCGACGGCGTACCTTTATTTATAGAAAAGGATTTTATCTAATTATTAGTAGCCTATAAGTCTTAAATTAAAGTCTTAATTAAATATTAAGGATCCTTATAAGCTAATTCTATAATACCTCTTATATCCTTTTAGGGGATAATAACTTAAAGGCCTATAATTTAAAAAGCTAGTAATATCGCTACGATAATTTCTTTACCTTCCTTATCTCTACCCTAAAGAGCGAGTTTATTCTATAATATTAGTAATAACTTAGTATTTAGCAGGGAACTTCCTTTATAATTAAGGTATTATAATAGCGGATCCGCAGGATTCGTTTTTCTAGTATAATAAGTAATTTCGAAATTAAAAGTAGCGAGCTTTAGTACCTATTTAGCTTACTAAGAATTTAATTACTTCTACTTTATAAAGCCCTTAAGATTATTATAATTAGTAAGAACCTTAATAGTAAATAGGTTACCTTCTAGGTAGTACTACTACTATTTTATTACCGCTACTATAGCGAGCAATTCTTAGTCGTAAACCTTATAATTCTACTCCGTAGGAATTATCTTCTAAGACTAAAAGGTAATTAGGTACTAGTAGCTATTATTATCCAGCTACGTAAGTACTACTATAATAGTAAAGTTAGAGGCGTTAGTTTCTATATATAACTATACTTCTAAGTTAAAGTAGTAGAGAAACGGCGTACTAGAAAAGATATCTTAAAGCTTTTAAAAAGTACCTTTAGTACTATTATTCTACTAAAGTTAACCTACCTTTTTCCCGTCCTTACTACCTTTAAGTAAGTCGGTTAGAGGCGTAGTAATAGTAGCGTAATTATAAATAAATTACTAGTAGAAATTTATAAAGCCTAAAAAGACTTATATATTTTAAAAGGTCTCTAGCCTAAGCTATTCCCTAATTATTACTACGCGTCCCTAATCTATTACTACGCTATTAGTAGATATCGGTAGAACCTAGCTGCTAGCCTAGGTAGTACCGATTAGTAGGTAGCTTGATCCCCTATTACCTACCCTAGATAACCTAATTCGCAGGGTGTCTATTAGGCTTAGTAAACTAGGGATTAATTAAATCTAGCTAGCTAAGCTATAGTATTTTATCTAGGAGTTAGCGCTAAGCCGCTAGTTACGGAGCGGAGCGACGTTATTCCGATACTAGTAAAAGTTTTAGAAAGTCGAAAAAACAGTGCTAATCGACGCTAAATCTAGTAATTAGCTAGTATAGAAACGGGCCTATAAGGCTAAGTAATACTATAATCTAATTAGTTAGGTTATAGCTTCTCTTTCTACCTAAGCGTTTATCTTTAACTTAATAGTATTACTATCTACTAATTACTTTAATACCTAGTAGCAGCGCTCCTTAGTTATAGCGTCTACTAGGTTATAATTACTATTAATCTACCGTACCTTATTAATTTCCCTTCTTTTATAGGACTGCCGTAGTCTTATTATATTAATTATTAGGCGTTTCTTAGCGGTAGTACTAAGGCGTATAATATAGTCGTATAGGGAGTAGGAGTTAGTATATAGAATTAGTAGTATCTTCGCCTAAGTAATACCCTTAATAGTAGATTATAGGGTAGTAGTAATATCGAACCCTACTACTATTATATATAGCTCTAAAGCTAGCACCGATCTTATAACTCTTTTATATTTAGTACTACTCTAGTAGATAATATTACCGCTAATATTAATAGTCGATTTATCTAGCTATTACTCGTTAGTAAGGATAATAACGTACCTAATCTAGGAGCTAAGATCAGCGTTATTAGCGAAGGCTATATTAATAAAGACTAGTAACTTCAACTTCTCTAAAGCAAGCTTAACGAATTATAGACCTTAGCAGTAGTTCTCCTTTTACTAATTCAACTATTTATTTAACTAATCAGCGTCTTCTTTTACTAGCTGAGTAATTTAGGCTACCCTAGATAGTATAAAAGCTATCTCTAGTTAACTTATAGAGGCTATATAGGTACCGTAGGCTCTTTCCTTAATATATTGCGATTTAATATCGCTAGCGGTGGCGGTATTAATCGTGTTAATTTTATTATATTGCCGTTGCTGCGAGAGTTTTAGAATGTCGCCGTTACTAGATATAGTAGTATCGCCGTTAGTAGAGATAGCAGTGCCGTTAAATTAGAGGTCTTTTTTATTATCTAGCTTTTCAATTGGCTTTGCTGGAAAGCCTATATTAAGTCGTGCTTTTTCTTCTAGCTCTAAGTATTCGGTTATCCTATAGAATAGTAAGTCGTTAGTCTACAGGCTAATAATCGCCTACTTAGAGAATATAAGGCAGGGATTAAATAAGGAGATAGTAAGGCCTAGCTTTTTAGTATAGTAGTTATAGTAGGTCCTAAACTAATACGTCCCTACCTCTAGGACGCTATATAGCGGGCGTACTACTTTTAGTATATTATCTCTTAGGTTAGTACCTTGCGGCGGTTTTATATAGACTAGGCGGCTTAGTACTAAAGTCGACTATATATAAGCTTACGAGATATCGCGTACGTAGAGGTTGCGTAGTAGAATTATAGTAAGGTAAATAATAAGGCGCTAGCTAACGCGTTGAATTATTAGTAACTACGTTAGTACCTCCTTCTTACCTTTATTATTATAGGCTTAGATAACTAGCCTAGACTTTTCGAATAGTATAGCGCTATCCTACTTAATATTATCGACAAATCGGCAGCTGAAGATACGAGTATATAGCGGTATATCTTACTTACTAATAATCTTAAAGACTCCCTTAGTAATAAGGCCGTCGATTTCTTTTCAATAAGAGTTGATAAATAGGCTATTTAGTAAGCGAATAGTACCTTCTAACCGGAGCTTTATTAATAGGTCGATATCTAAAAGCTCCTTATTAGTAAGGTGAGCGTAGCGGGTAGGCAGGTATCGCTATCGCTACGGGTTTTAGCGTATAGCAGTAGCTTCCTTAGTTAGCAGGTCTACTTAAGGTATAGAAGGTATTTCATTAGTTAATTTAACTAAGTAAGGCTTAACTAAGGTAATTCGAAATGTTATAGGGCCGCTGCTGAGTTTAACCGTATAGGCCTAATCGTCTATAGCGAGTAATTAGTAGGGACCTTTCTATCCTTTACCTTTTCGCTAGACTAGAATATTACTACTAATAGGAGTGTCTAGAATAGCGTTGTTTTATAGACCGTTACGGTAGCGTAAGGCTTCAGTAACGTCTCTTCTTACTAATAATTCTAACGCTTCTTTTATTACGCGTTTAATAGCCTTACCTCTCTCCGTAATTAATAGGTGTATAGGGTCTAATTCAGTAAGCTTTGGAAACGTACTAAATAGAAGTAGCGTAGGAGTCAGCCTATTAGGTCTAGCTATATTATTAATTACCTTAACCGCAATTTATAAGACGAATTACTTACCTAGTAGTAGTAGGTCTTCTTAGATAATATTATACGCACGCCTAAGAGGTGCGTAGTAGCGTTTAACTAGACTAATTAAGTAGTACGCTTTAATAGGGACGTAATTTAATTTAATTACCATCCCTCTTACCTTAGAGGCGAATTCGCTGCTAATAAATTGCTTGCTAGCGTCGTAGACTAGTATGTCTAGTAGTCTAATATAAGTATCGATCCAGCAGGCCCTTAGCGTATCCTAGACCGTCTCCGCTGAAATATCTTTCAGAAAGCGGGCGGTTTGGAAGTGTCGGAATAATATTACTCCGCTCCGCAATAAGCGGCTTGGCGCCAACTCCTAGATAAAACACTATAGCTTAGCTAGCTAGATTCAAGACAATCCCTAGTTTACCAAGCCCAATAGACACCCTACTAATCAGGTTGTCCGGGGTAGGTAATAGGGGATTAAGTAACCTTACTAATTAGTATAACCTAGCAGCAATAGGTTCTACCGATACTAATCAGTTGTTAACCTTAGATCAGCAAGGTAAAAAGAGAAAATTTTACCTTAACACCAACCCTTAACTACAACTCCTATATTAATAATATTATAGCTAACTATACTACCAGCTGTACCAGCTACTAAAGAGCTATAGGAAGCGATAGTTATATTAATAGGAGTCGTCCTTAATAACCCTAAAAAGACCTTAGCTAACGGTCTAGGATTATTCGTTAACTATATAACAAATTTCTACTAGACCTAGGAAGAAGAAGGGTAAAACCTATAGCTAAACTTCGTTTAAGGCTTCGACGATTAGGATAAGGCTATATTTAAGAAGGTAGATAAAAGCCTAGTATAAAGCCTTAGAAACCTACTTTACGACCGTAGCGTCTATATACCTAAGGATAAGACTCCTATCTATAAGTATATAGTAAGGCTACTAAATTAGCTAATATAGTCTAAATAGCCTGTAAACGTACTAAAGCTAGTAAAGAAGAAGTCTAACGTTAACCCTACTAATAACTCTAACATACCTAGTACGCCTACCCTAAGTAAAAATTTCAACACGCCTGCCTCAACCTCAGCTAAAATTGAAATACTAACTAGGACCGGAACGCCACTCGACCTAATATAATAGTAACGCTTCCAGATACTATTCCAAACGGCCCTAATTAATAGTTTTAAGATCTCCAACGCTATTACTAATTACTAGGAGCAAGGCCTTTTCTAAGAGCTCACTGCGTTAACTAAGCTCTATATAGAAGAGATAAAGTATAATAGAAGAAGCGACGCCTTTAACTATAAGCTAAAGATCTTCTTAACTACTACCTCTAATATAGGGATACTATTAACTAAGCTATATATAGCGTTTCAGTATATACTAACTAGTGATATACTTAATTTCTACTTTAATAATTAATCTTCCTTCTTAGTAATAAACCTAGACTTACTGCGGCTTACTTTTAAAGGAAACTTCGAAGGAAGAGAATACTAAATCGCCTACCTTAATAAATAGAATAGTATATCCTTATAACTATTTATTAACTATAATAAAGATAAGACCCTAACGGAGTACCTAGACGCTATAATATTAAGACTAAGAGAACTATAATATAGCCTAAACGAGAACCTTTATAGGGATAGCTTTATCTACTAAAAGATAATTACTACTTATAAGTCTATACCTACCTACGAGATCGTCTATTAAAAACCACCGGATACTATATAAAACCTTATTTAAGACCTCTAATTATCTATAGCCTTATAAGACCGCCGCAGCGTCTTATCACTAAGCGAAATAATATATACTAACCGCTGCTACTAAAACCGCGAATCTAGTAGTCGCAGTCGTAACCGCTAATCTAGTAGCCGTAGTAGATCCAGATATCTAAGTAAGCTAAGATATAACTCTAGTAATTTAACGAATAAAAAGCGATACTTCGTCTATAAGAAGGAAGGCTGCTAGTTAACTAACTACCCTAAAGAAGAACGTTAACACTACCTTAGGCAATACCTTACCGACGTTAAGGGCGAAAGGGAAGGCGATAGCGAAGGTAGTACTACTAAGGGGGAGAATACTACTAAAGACTAACCTATCGACCCACCTAACTAAGGTAACGGTGAGGTATTTCTGATATTAATAGGTATAATTGATAGCAAGGCTGTATACTAGAAGCTAGCTAACTAGGCGACTTTACACACCGTTACAAAGGCACTATCTATCTAGGATAATATCAATATTAATATTAATATCTAGGGAGGAGAAGTAATATACCGCCTAGTAAGTAGATATAGTAATAACTACTTTTATAGCCTTATAATTAACACTAGCGCTACCTATAACTTATTAGTAGGCTATAGCTAATACCTAGCACTACGGCGTAAGTAAAACGTTAATATTAATACCGATAAGGCTGGTAGTGCTCGATTCAAATTCGGTATTAGCGAAGCCTTATCAAAAGGTACTATTACCGTCTATTCGCTAATTAGTATTATCTAATTCTATATTATCGACGCTGATACCCTATTCCTTCTCTGCTTACGCGACCTCAACTAGGCCGGTTTTTATTTCAATAACCTTACTAACTACCTAGTTAGCAGCGATAGGTAAGTCCCTATTATACAGCTATATAGTCACCTATTCCTTATATAGGGAACCTCGCTGTCGAATACCTACTACCTTAATACCTATATAAGCGATAGCGAGGTTGCAAGTAGCTAGCTAAGTAAGTAAGACCTTAGACGTCTATACCGCCGCTTTAGCTATCTATTAATAACACGCCTAGCACGCTTACTAAGGCGATCCGGCTACTAATTTAACTAAGAAGCTATCAATCGACTAGGTAAGTTCTACTTAACTTACTAAAAACACGGAAGATTACTAGGAAGGTTTAAATTTACAATTAAAAACGACCTATAATTTAATTACTTAGTAATAATTAATATTATATATCTTAATAGCCCTATAGCCTCGGTCCTATATATAGTCGACGAGGCTATACGTTTCTAAACCGCTCGCTTTCTTAAGGATATATTAGCTGAGACGGTATAGGATACCCTACGAGCCTACTAGATTAATACTTATATTAGACCTCCTAATATACTAGTCCATAATACTAGCAAGTAATTTATTAGCACCGAATTCGCCTCTAAGGTAAAAGGGATAGCGATTAAATTAAAATACGTCCCTATTAAGGTATACTACTTAATTAGCCTCGTTAAGCGCTACTACGTACCTCTTAGACGTACGTATAATATTATTCGAAAAGATCTGCTATAGCTAGGTAAGTAATTCGTCCTATAAATTACTATTAAGGTAATTAACGATACTACTAGACCTAATAGACTAATACCTATACTACTCCTATTTAGTACGTTCCTAAGGCTTACTAAGCTAGACCCTATATACCTATTAATTGCTAAAAGAGGCAAGGCTATTAAACGCGTAATAAAAGAAGTGTTAGAATTACTAGTAAGGAGAGATATTACTAAAGCCTTACGCTACCGTAATAGTCTATAAAACGACGCTATCCTAGATACTACTATTAGCAGCGAGGTTCTAGTATAGCGAAAAGGTAAAGGATAGAAGAGGCCCTACTAATTACTTGCTATAGAAGATTAAGCCTATACGGTTAAACTCAGTAGCGGCCCTACTAACTTCCGAATTATATTAGTTAAGCTTTACTTAACTACCTCCTAGCCTCCTATAACTAAGTAACCGCCTCCTATATCTTAAGCAGACCTACCTACCGAAGAACCTACTACTATACGCTAAAACCCGCTACGATAGTAATAATTACCTACCCGCTACGCTCACCTTACTAATAAAGAATAGTTAGATATTAAGCTATTAATAAAGTTGCGGGCAGAAAGTACTATAAGATTACTAAATAGCCTATTTATTAACTCGCGTTATAAGGAAATTAACGGCCTTATTACTAAGGGAGTCTTTAAGGTTATTAGTAAGTAGGATATACCGCCTAATACTCGTATCTTTAGCTACTAATTCGTTAATAATATTAAGTAGGACGGTACTATACTATTCGAGAAGTCTAGGCTAGTCGTCTAAGCTTATAATAATAAAGGTAAGAAGGAGGTACTAATGTAGTCCCTAATAATTTAACGCGCTAGCTAACGCCTTATTATCTACCTTACTATAATTCTGCTACGTAGCCTCGCTATACGCGATATCTCCTAAGCCTATATATAATTAACTTTAGTGCTAAGCTGCGAGGTCTATATAAGGCTGCCGTAGGGTACTAATCTAGGAGATAATATACTAAAGGTAGTCCGCCCGCTATATAGCGTCCCTAAGGTAGGTACGTATTAGTTTAAGACCTACTATACCTACTATACTACTAAGTTAGGCCTTACTATCTCCTTATTCGATCCCTGCTTAATATACTCTAAGTAGGTAATTATTAGCCTCTAGACTAACAACTTACTATTCTACGGAATAGCCGAATACCTAGAATTAGAAGAAAAGGCACGACTGGATACAGGTTTCCTAGCAAAGCTAATTAAAAAGCTGGATAATAAAAAGGACCTCCAATTTAACGGCACTACTATCTCTATTAATAGCGATATCACTCCTACTGCTGCCAGCAACAGCGGTATTCTAAAACTCTCGCAGCAACGGCAATATAAGAAGATTAACACGATTAATACTACTAACACTACTAATACCGCTAACACCTCTAACACCGCCGAGGCTAGTGATATTAAGTCTTAATATATTAAGGAAAGAGCCCGCAGTGCCTATATAGCCTCTATATATTAACTAGAAATAGCCTTTACACTGTCTAGGGCAGCCTAAATTACTCAGCTAGTAAAAGAAGACGCTGATTAGCTAAATAAATGGTTGAATTAGTAGAAGGAGAACTACCGCTAAGGCCTATAATTCGTTAAGCTTGCTTTAGAGAAGCTAAAGTTACTAGTCTTTATTAATACAGCCTTCGCTAATAACGCCGACCTTAGCTCCTAAATTAGGTACGTTATTATCCTTACTAACAAGTAATAGCTAGATAAATCGACTATTAATATTAGCTGTAATATTATCTACTAGAATAGTACTAAATATAAAAGAGTTACGAGATCGGTGCTAGCTTTAGAGCTATATATAATAGTAGTAGGGTTTAATATTACTACCGCCCTATAGTCTACTATTAAGGGAATTACTTAGGCGAAGATACCGCTAATTCTATATACTAACTCCTACTCCTTATACGACTGTATTATACGCCTTAGTACTACCGCTGAGAAACGGCTTATAATTAATATAATAGGACTACGCTAGTCCTATAAGAGGAGGGAGATTAATAAGGTGCGGTAGATTAATAGTAATTATAACCTAGTAGACGCTATAACTAAGGAGCGCTACTACTAGGCGCTAAAACAATTAGTGGATAGTAACGCTATCGAGTTAAAGATAAACGCCTAAGTAGAAAGGGAGGCTATAGTCTAACTAATTAAACTATAGTATTACTTAGCCTTATAAGCCCGTTTCTATACTAGCTAATTACTAGATTTAGCGTTAATTAGTACTATTTTTTCGACTTTCTAAAACTTTTGCTAGTATCGGAATAATATTACTCCGCTCCGTAATAAGCAGCTTGGCGCTAACTCCTAGATAAAACACTATAGCTTAGCTAGCTAGATTCAAGACAATCCCTAGTTTACTAAGCCTAATAGACACCCTGCTAATCAGGTTGTCTAGGGCAGGTAATAGGGGATTAAGTAACCTTACTAATCGGTATAACCTAGCAGCAATAGGTTCTACCGATAGGAAGCGTATAGCCTCGTCGACTGTATATAGGACCGAGGCGGCAGGGCTATCTAGATATATAATATTAATTATCACTAAATAATTGAATTACAGGTTGTTTTTAATAGTGAATTTGAACCTTCCTAGCGATCTACTATATTTCTAGTAAGTTAAGCAGAACTTACCTAGTCGATTAATAGCGTCCTAGTCGAAACGGTGGCTAAAGCGCTTTAGCAAGCGTGCTAGGCGTATTATTAATAGATAGCTAAAGCGGCAGTATAGGCGTCGGAGATCCTACTCTGTTAATTAGCTACTTATAACACCGTTATTAGTATAGGTATTAATATAGGCGTAGGATAGCGACGATCCCTATATAAGGAATAGGTGACCGTATAGCCTTATAATAGGGACTTACCTATTACTGCTAACTAGGTAGTTAGTTAGATTATTAAAATAAAACCCTACCTAGTTAAGGTCTCGCAGGTAGAGAAGGAATAGCGTATTAGCGTCGATAATATAAAATTCGATAATACTAATTAGTAATTAGACGGTAATAGTGCCTCTAGATAAGGCGTCGCTAATACCGAATTTAAATCTAGCGCTGCTAGCCTTATCGGTGTTAATATTAATATTTTGCTTACGCCGCAGTGCTAGGTATTAGCTATAGCCTGCTAACGAGTTGTAGGTAGCGCCGGTATCAATTATAAGGCCGTAGAAGTAGCTGTCGCCGTATCTTTTCGTAGGGCGGTGAGTTACTTCTCCCTAGATATTAATATTAATATTATCCTAGATGGATAGCGCCTTAGTAATAGTATATAAAGTCGCCTAATTAGCTAGCTTTTAGTATACAGCCTTGCCGTTAATAGCGCCTATAGATATTAGGAAAGATTTATCGTTATCTTAATTAGCTAGATCGTTAGCAGTATCTTTAATAGTACTACCTTCGCTACCTTCTTCTTTTTCGCCTTTAACGTCGGTGAGGTATTACTTAAAGCTGCGTTAGTATTCTTCCTTAGGGTAATTAGTTAACTAGTATCCTTCCTTCTTATAGATAAAGTATCGCTTTTTATTCGTCGAATTACTAGAATTATTAGAGTCGTATCTTAGCTTACTTAGATATCTTAATTAGCTACGACTGCTAGATTCGCGGTTATAACTGCTAGATTCACGGTTTCGATAGCGGCGGTTAGTATATATCGTTTTACTTAGCGATATAAGGCTGCGACGGTCTTATAAGGCTGCAGATAATCGGAGGTCTTAAATAAGGCTTTATATAGTATCTAGTAGTTTTCGGCAGACGATCTTATAGGTAGGTATAGACTTATAAGTAGTAATTATCTTCTAGTAGATAAAGCTATCCCTATAAAGGCTCTTATCTAAGCTATATTATAGCTCTCTTAGTTTCGATATTATAGTATCTAGGTACTCCGTTAGGGTCTTATCTTTATTATAGTTAATAAATAGTTATAAGGATACGCTATTCTATTTATTAAGGTAGGCGATTTAGTATTCTCTTCCTTTAAAGTTTCCTTTAAAGGTAAGCTATAGTAAGTCTAAGTTTATTACTAAAAAGAAAGACTAGTTATTAAAATAGAAATTAAGTATATTACTACTAAGTATATACTAAAGGGCTATATAGAGCCTAGTTAATAGTATCCTAGCGTCGGAAGCGGTAGTTAAGAATATATTTAGCTTATAGTTAAAGGAGTTGCTTCTTCTATTATACTTTATCTCTTCCGTATAGAGCTTAGTTAACGCGGTGAGCTCTTAGGAAAGGCCTTACTCCTAGTAATTAGCGATAGCGTTATAGATCTTAACGCCGTTAATTAGGGTAGTCCTAGTTAGTATTTCGATTTTAAATAAGGTAGGCGTGCTAGGTATATTAGAGTTACCTAAGGTAGGCGTACTAGGCGTATTAAAGTTATTTCCTAGGGTAGGCGTACTAGGCGTATTAGAGTCGCCTAAGGTAGGTATACTATTAGTAGAGTCGACGTTAGACTTCTTCTTTACTAGCTTTAGTACGTCTACGGGCTATTTAGACTACGGCTGAGCTACTAGTCTTACTAAGTACTTATAGACGTAAGTACTATCTTTAGGGGTATAGACGTAGCGATCGAATAGTAGGTCCCTAAGGTTTCGTAGTAACTATTTATCTACCTTCTTAAATAAGGCTTCGTCCTAATCATTAAAGTCTTTAAGGAAGTTAATCTATAGATTATATCCTTCTTCCTTACGGGTTTAGTAGGAACTTATTACTCCTTTAACGAATATTCCTAGGGCGTTACCTAACGTCGTTTTAGGGTCGTTAATAACGATTCCTATTAATATAATAATCCCTTCGTCTTCCACTAGTTGCGTTATCGTAAGGTTAGGCGTTGTAGCTATTACTAAGGGTAGGCGTTATAGCTAAGGCTTTATAGTAGTATAGGTAAGGTTCTTAGTTATAGTTGAAATTTTCATTCGTACCTTGCTGATCTGAGGTCGATAACTAATTAGTATCGGTAGAACCTAGCTGCTAGCCTAGGTAGTACTGATTAGTAGGTAGCTTAATCCCCTATTACCTACCCTAGACAACCTAATTCGCAGGGTATCTATTAGGCTTAGTAAACTAGGGATTGATTGAATCTAGCTAGCTAAGCTATAGTGTTTTATCTAAGAGTTAGCGCCAAGTCGCTAGTTACGGAGCGGAGCGACGTTATTCCGATAGTAGATATAATAAATCTAAGAAATTTAACCCGTTTAGTACTAAACTAATACTTCTTTAGGTTAGCGAAAAGCGAGAACTAACGTAATTATTCTAATACTTACTAAATATACCGCTAGTAGTCCGCTAGGTTCGCGCTATAAATTAAGATATTATTAAGATAGATAATATACGAAATATTAAAAAGCCCTATAAGAGTCTTATTAATATACGCTTAAAACGTCGCTGGGGTATTAGCGAGCCTAAAAGGTATAACTAAGTATTTAAAGTAGCTATAGTAGGTATAGAATATAGTCTTCTACTTATCGCCTTCTTTAATTTAGATCCTATAATAGGTATTCTTTAAGTCTAACTTAGTAAACTTTTTAGCTCCGTATAAATAATCTAATATCTTAGTAGTTAGAGGTAATAGGTATCGATTTTTAATAGTTACTATATTTAACCCCTAATAATTAATATAAAGACGTAGCCTACTATCTTTCTTTAGTACGAAGAGGATAGGTACTTTAGCTAAAGAAACTAAACGGTATATCTAGCCTTTTATAAATATATTATTAAGATAGCGCCGCAGCTCCGCTAGCTTAAATTAAGATAGATTATAGAGAGGCCTATAAAGCGGCTCCTTACTATCCTTAATATTAATTATATAGTTACCTTCCTTTAATAAGGGTAAGGTTCCAGCTTTCTTATTTAAGAAGATATTAGAGAACTTTAGTAGTTCCTTTAGAATCTATTCTAAGCTTCCTCTATCTAAGTAATTAATCGCTATAGTAGTATATATAATTATATAAACTTTAGGCTCCTTCTTAAGGTAATAGCTAAAGATAGTAGGCTTATTAACCTAAAACTTTTTAGTATTAACCTTAAACTACTACTACTCCGCTAAAGGATTAAGTAAAATCTTTATTTACTTTAACCTTAGTATACTAACTATAATATTAGGACCCTTAAGATTAATAGTATAGAAAAGTATATTATACTCCTTACCATAGCCCTAGCTATTAATAAGTATATACTTAAATTAATAGGTACTATAGACGTATATACTAAAGCTACTTAAAGCTTTTAGTAGTAGTAAGTTAATAGTAGAAGGTAGTAGGTCCTATTAAACTATAAACTTCTAAGAGATTAAATTAAGCTATAATTTAGTATCTAGTAAAGTAGTAACCTACTATAGGCTAGTATTAAGTATTATCTAACCCTTAGTTAGGATAGAAGGACTAGCCTCTACTTTTTAGGTTTCTTCCCCCGCTTTTAAGGCGGTTACGGGGGCTAATTATTTTTTACTAATACTATACTAATACTAGTATAAGTTATAGGCTTATCGCGATTAGGATAATTTAGGCTTATATAGCTTAGCTTTTTATAATAATAGTAAATAAGCTTAGTTACTAAATCTAAATTAGTCTTCTACTTTAGACTCCTTAAATAAGATTTATTTCGCGCTAACTATAAGCTATCGACCCTTAGGCCTAGCCTATTAGGCTTAGAAATCTATTATTCTAATAGGTAGCTCCCTTATAACTTAGAGGTCCTATAGTTAGATAATTTCCTATAAGTACTTAAGCCGCCGCCTCTATAATACTCGCGCCCTATAGTATTCTCTTATATAATAGCTTAGGTAATAATATTATCCCTATTATTAAATACCTTACCTATACTTAAGATTTTATTCTTTAGCTCTAGTCTTAGCTTAGCTAAGAAGAGGTTAGCTTTAAGCTTTAAGGCTATAAGTAGTAGGTTAGCTTCTAACTCCTTTAGGTAAGCCTTAAATATAGTAACTTTTTAGTTAGAATATTACTTTACCTCCTTAAACCTTTTATAGGCGAGGAGACGGCAGTTAATAAGATCTATAACTAAATTATATAGGAATTACTTAAAGAATTCGAATATTATATTATCCTATCTATAGTCCTTTAGGTAGGTATTCTACTAAGAATTCGGGTTATCTTCTAAGGCGTCTATATAGTAGACTATTTTAGATAGTTTAGTAGTAAAGTACTCCGGACTCTTAAAAAACTTCTTCTTTAAGTTAGTAAACTAGTATAGGTATTTACCCTCGCTAATTCCCTTATAAAGTTATATATTCTTAGGCTGAAAGCTTTTTAGTACTAGGGGTCTTTAGAGTTTAATAGGTAGGTTTATAAGCGCGCTAAAGGCGGGCGTTATAAGACGTAAAGGAATCCTTTAACTAGTAATATTAACTAATCATACTAATATAGCGGTAATAGGATATTATTCCTCCTCTTAAACTATCCCTATAGGTATTCTAATAGTACTCTATAATCTAAGGTATTAAATTATATTATTTTCAGCTTCTAATACTAATAATTCGCGTAGTTACTTTAGGCGGCGATTTATCACTTAGGCTTCTTATAAGCGTTACTTAAGATTAGCGTTATCTAAATTAAAGGTATTTAGCTAAGACTCTCTATTAGTTCTATAGCTCTCCGTAGGATTATTATTATTATTAATATCGTTAGGTTCTTCGGCGTTAGTAACGGTTATAGTAGTATAACCGCGCGTCTAACCCGATATTATAGTAACTCCGGGCCTCTCCCTTAAAAAGGTAGAGAAATTAAAACTATAAAGGCTAGCGACGCTAGCTCTAAGCTAGTATACTAAGGTATAAGAGACGTAAAGTTACTAGATTTAGGTATTAAGTAATAGATATAATTATATTACTTAGTAGTAGAGTAGTAGTAGAACTAATTTCTAAAGATCCCTAAAATATAGGGGAGTCCTAGGTAGTAATACTATTACTAAGCCCCTAGACCCTAATTAATATTATTACGTTAGCGTATATCTATAAATTACTTTTATAGATAGGTTTTAGCTAGAGCGGCTATATCCGCTTAGTAGTACTTATCTACTTAGTATTAGAATTAACCCTTAGTATTCTATAGCAGCTATAGCTAAAACTTATCCAAACTTATCTAAACTTATCTAAAACTTATCTAAAAAAAAAAAAAAAAAAAAAAAATAGAATTTAGAATTTAATAATAATTATATTATAACTAGTAGCGCTAGTAGGGAGGGTATATAGGGCTATAAATAGACTTTCTATACTAAAATTAAGCGAGATTTCTAAAAATAGAATTAGATTTAAAAAAGGAATAATAATAGATTAACTAGAGACTTCCCGAACTTCCCGTTTTTAGTAGCGGAAGCTAAACTTTAAAAAACTTAAAAAAAATAACTATAAATAGCTATTTTAAGTCTAAAATTTTTTAGTCGCTTAGTAAGTACTTAGTAAGCGAGATAAGCTACTAAGTTTAGCTAAGTTTAGCTAAGTTACTAAGTCTTTCTAAGTTTTAGCTATAGTAGCTACAGCGGCTAGAAAAAATTTAGCTAAAAAAACTTTTATAGATATAGCTATAACGCGTATACGCTTAAGGGTTAACAACCTCCTATTACTTAGTTTACTTCTATATAGGCTCTTTACTAAGAATTAATCTCGTTATAATATAAGTTTTATATAGTTATTTAACTAATTTAAGTTTATACTAGTTCTAGAACGCTATTAATACTAGAATATAACCGTTCTAAAACTATAAGAACTATTGATAATTTTATAACTATTAGACAACGGTTACGTAACTCTAACTCTAGTAACTCTAGTAACTCCAGTAACTCTAGTAACTCTAGTAACTCCAGTAACTCCAGTAACTCTAGCAACTCCAGTAACTCCAGTAACTCCAGTAATATCAGTAGCACCTATAATATCTAGTAATATTAGTAGTACCTATAATATCTAGTAATATTAGTAGCACCTATAATATTTAGTAACATTAGTAATACCTGTAATATCCTATAATATCCTATAATATTAGTAATACCTATAATATCTAGTAATATTAGTAACACCTGCAATATCCTATAATATCCTATAATATTAGTAACACCTGTAATACCTATAATATTTAGCAATATTAGTAATATTCTATAATATCTAGTAATATCTGCAATACCTATAATACCTACAATATCTAGTAATATTAGTAATACCTGCAATATCCTATAATATCCTATAATATTAGTAACACCTACAATACCTATAATATTTAGCAATATTAGCAATATTCTATAATATCTAGTAATATCTGCAATACCTATAACACCTGTAATATCTAGTAATATTAGCAACACCTGTAATATCCTGCAATATCCTATAATATTAGTAACACCTGTAATACCTATAATATTTAGCAATATTAGCAATATTCTATAATATCTAGTAATATCTATAATACCTATAATACCTGCAATATCCTATAGTACCTGCAATACCCGTAATATCCTATAATATCTAGTAATACTAGTAACACCTGCAATACCTGTAATATCTAGTAATATCTGCAATACCTATAATACCTGCAATATCCTATAGTACCTACAATACCTGTAATATTAGTAATATCTAGCAATATTAGTAATATCTAGTAGCACTAGTAATATTAGTAATATCTAGTAATATTAGTAATACCTAGATAGTTTATTAATTATTAATTAACTATTTACTAACTATCTACTAACCGTTTACTAACCGTCTACTAACCGTTTACTAACTACAACCGTTTACTAACTATAACGGTTATTAGTTTTAGAAAGAGATATTCTAACGTTATTATAACTAAATATAAACCGAATACTAACCAAATAAAGACTATTATCTAACTAGTAGTTAACTATTTAATTATAGTATTAGAATTTTATAGGTGGATATTATAGTTTATTATTACTTAACTCCTTATTTTCTTAGCTAAGATACCTATATCTTAGTACTCCTTAATATCTATTTCTAAGTTATACTAATATACTTTCTACCTTATTATTATTAATACTTAGTCCTAATCCTTTACTTTAAGCTCTTAAAGGGCTTATACCTCCTTCTTTAATAATAGGGTAAGATATATTAAACGCGCCCTCCCTCTTTTTCCCTATAATTTTTAATAGATTATATAGTTACCTTTAATTATTAGGTTATAGATCCCTCTTAGTACTTAATATCTTATAATTAAAGTATCTAACTAAGTTTAGATAGGAGGGATAACTACCTCTACCTTTAAGATCTAAATTAGTATTACTTTATATACTCTAAGTACTATCCTTAGATAGTTATTCTATATTATCGCTAAAGTTTTAATATACTTTCCTACTACTCTTAGTTCTTTAGTAGGGGTATTTTAAAATATAGGGTAGAATACTTACTTGTTAGGTGTCTAAGTGCTACACGCGCGATCTATATATAGTAGTACTAACTTAGTATACTAAGATACTAAGGCTTAGTTATTATACTAAGGTTTAGTTAGTATACTAAGGCTTAGTTATCCTTAGTATATAGGCTACTTTTAATACTCCCCTTTATATAAGTAAGTAAGATTTGCCTAATAGGACTCCCCTCCTTATAATAAGCGATTAATTAAGACGTCTCTAGGTCTAGTAACTAGTTACTTTAGGGTATAGACTAATTAGATCGTCTATATACTATAATTCGGGCGGCTAACCCCCTAGAAGTATACGCTAATAAGGTATATATAGGTTAAAATTAATAGCAGCCTATTAATAATTCTACTTTTCGTACGTTTATAGTTATTTGAATATTTTATTTCCTATAGAGGCTGTATAAGCCAATTTTCTACTAATATAAGGCTGGAGGATAGATAGAGATAGTTAGAAAGTCTTATAAAGCGGCTACGGTAGCGGCTATAAGTCTTAGCGAGCTTCTAGGGCGGTCTAGCTATATTAGACTTAGTATTATAAACGTTATAGAGTGCCTATATACTAAATAGCGGTTAATTCTAGGCGTATAATAAGCTACGTTAGCTAGACTAACCGCGCTATATTATAGGTAATAAGGGTTATAATATAGGGTTTAGTAGCCTTATATTAGCGATAGAGGGCCTTAGGTATAAGGCGGAGTACCCTATAGAAGGGATTAATAATAGGGTATAGTATTATTAAATAATAGTAGTAATTCCTATATATTACGGAGCTTACGGAGTTACGGCTCTACGGGATTAATAATTAGGCGTAGGAGTAGCTAAGGGCGTATAGATCCCCTAAAGCCTTAGTATAGGAGTACCTAAATAGGGCTTAGTAACCTAAAAATATAGTATTTCTAATTAGATAGAAGGCGCTAGTAATACTAAGGGCTCCCTTAGATTAGAACTTATAGTAGGCTCTCTAAGCTAATAGTATTTTAAAAAGGAATAAAGTAGTCCTTTAGTAGGGCCTTAGTTAGGCCGTCTATAACTATCTTCTAAGTTAAGGTATAGATTAATTTAACCGCTTCTTTAGCAACTTACTCCCTAATAAAGTAGACGTTAATATTAATATACTTAGTCTAAGTATAAAATTAAGGGTTCTTAGTTAAGGCTATAGCGCCTTAATTATTATAGAAGATTACTACTACCTCTAAGGAGTTAATATTAGTATTAAGTTAGTCTAAGAGGTTCTATAGCTAGATAGCCTCCTTTATAGCCTAGGTCTAGCTAATATATTCAGCTTTATATAAAGATAGCGTAATAATAGGTTATCGCTTAGAAGACTAGCTAATAGCGCTGCTACTAATATTAAAGATATACCTAGAAGTTAATTATTAGGTATCTTAATTACCCGCCTAGTCTATATTAGTATATCTTAATAATAGCTTTAGAGCTCCCCTAAATATAAGCTATAGGTTAATAGTAGAGCGGAGGTAGTAGAAGATTTATT
This sequence comes from Stereocaulon alpinum, assembly GCA_018257865.1. Lineage (NCBI taxonomy): Eukaryota > Fungi > Ascomycota > Lecanoromycetes > Lecanorales > Stereocaulaceae > Stereocaulon > Stereocaulon alpinum. The sequence continues at coordinate 13,556 of JAEUBA010000133.1, read as the reverse complement.
TTACTACCTTCTAATACTTATTATTCGGGTTAGAGCTATACTAGGAGATAACGGAGACTAAGTATATAATATTAGGACGAGTACCTATTATAGCGTATATTAATAACCTAACTATAGACTAGTATTAGGTTTAGAAGGCGTTAGTAGCCTTATAGTCTTTATTAGCTACCTAATATTTTTTATTACCTATTAGTACAGGGGTTAATTTAGTAGTATCTTATATACTATAGTCTTAAATAAACTTCTTAACGTAGCCTACTTAGTTAAGACGAATAATACGATTAGTCTAATCCCTAGTAATTATTATACCTAGATAGTAGATATATAGGCTGAGATTAGTTATTTTAAATTAAGTATAAAACTTTACCTTTAGGTCTTAGATTTAGGACTTACTAGGCCCTATAAAAAGAATATCGTCTATATAGATAGTAATAATTATAATACTATTAGTAAAGATACTAAGGTTAGTAGAGAGGGGTTTAAAACTAAGCTCTTTAAGGTATATTAATAGGGTATTATACTAAATATAAGGCGACTACTTTAGGCTATAGAGCGCCTTCTTTAGCTTATAGACTAAGCCTTCTTTATCTAATAGTACGAAGCCTTTAGGCTATATAATATAGATATCCTCTTTAACGTCCCTATAAAGGAAGGCGGTCTTAATATCTATCTATTCTAGTTCTTAGTCCTAGGCGGTAGTAATTATAAAGATAGCTTTATAGCTTATTAGCTTAACTACTAAGGTAAAGGTTTTATAGTAATTAATACCTTTTCGTTACTTAAAACTATAGACTACCTAGCGGGCTTTATAGTAAGTAATCTTACTATTAGGGCCCTATTTAAGCTTATAGACCTATTTCCCTTTAAGGGGTTAGTAGTTAGTAGGCAGCTTAGTAAGCTTCTAAGTTTTATTCTAAGTAAGGGAATTAACTTTATCCTTTATTACCTACTACTATTTAGAACTCTAGTAATCGGTCTTAGCTTCTACGTAGCTTTTTAGCTTATATAGTTTAGAGACGTTAACTTAGGATAATAGTACTAATAGGTCTAGCCTAAGTTTTAGGTACTAATATTATACCGCTTCTTATACTACTAGTAGCGTAGGCGGTAGCTATAGTCGTTACTAACCTATTATTAATTAAGTTACTTAGGGGCTTATTTTTAGTTAAGACGCTTTTAAGGAAGTATCCTATATAGGGATAGTAGCGAGTTTATCGCCTAACTTAGAGGAAGTTAGTATTAACTACTTAGAAGATATAGTTAATAATAGCGTTAGAGATTTCTAACGCTAGTAAATAGTACTAAGGAAGTTATTAACTTTAGAGTTAATATAGCTCTTCTCCCCTAACGACGGCGTTACTAACTTAGCGTATTTAGGCTTTAGTTAAGTTAATCTAGTAGCGTCTAGTCGCTACTAATTAGGGTTACTTTCGCTATTAGTAGGGATATTATCTAGCTATCTAATATTATTATATACCTAGATATAATTACTAGGTAGGAGTATATAATAAGCGTATTCGCCCTTATAGCCTATAAGTCTTATATAGAAAGTCTAATCCTTATACTTCTTCTAAGTTACTATAGAAGCCTACTAATACTAGTAGAGGCCCTTCTATCCTACTACTTAGAGGTAGGATAGTTGTAGAGTGTTAAAATATAATAGGTAGAATACTTGATTATCTAGCTAAGTGCGACTGTGTGAGATATAAATAAGGGTTAGTGCTAAGCCTTAGTTATTAATACTAAGGCTTAGTATACGAATACCCGAATTTTAATACTCCTACTCAAATATAGTACGCTAAATACTAGATAATTAAATTATAGTCCGCTAAAATAACTAATTTACTATATATTAGTTATAACTGCTTTTTACCTTAATAACCCGTTACTTAGCAGGATTTCACCTTAAATACCTAGTATTTAGTAGGATAGCAGAGCTTATCTTTTACTATTACTACTAAAACTTTCCGGAAAATAATAAAGTATAGTTATTTAAATTTTTATTTTCCCTATTAGCCTATATATACTAATTTCTTACTAATAAGTAGTTGGGTAGTATATAGGGTTAATAGATACTATAAAGTATAATAATAGCTTTAGGGATAATCTAGGTATAGTAGGCCCTATTTAAGTAGTATTCGCGCGCGATCCTTAGGGATACTCCTACTAGATTTAGGTAGCTACTCCTACTAAATCTAAGTAGCTACTCCTACTAAAGCTCTACCTTAGGCGATATATTCTAAGCCTAAGTTATTACGGAACTCTACGAACTTATCCTTATAGAGGGGTTTAGTAAGCCTATTAGTAACTTAATACTTAGTAGGTATATAGCGGAGGTCTATTATACTATTAGTAACTTACTCCCTAATAAAGTAATAGCGTATATTAATATACTTACTATAAGTATAGAATTCCGGATTCTTTATAAGGGCGATTACGCTTTAATTATTCTTATAGATAATTACTACCTAAGGTTCCTAGCTACTAGGCTTAAGCTACCTTAGTAGGTTTTAAAGCTATACCGCTTCCTTAAACGCTAGGGTCTAACTAATATATTTAGCCTTATAGGTAGAAAGGGCTATAATAGGTTATTACTTAGATAACTAGCTAATAGCCCTACTACCTACGTTAAAGATATACCCTAAGGTAGATTAGCGCGTATCGTAGTCTCCTATTTAATTAGAGTTAGTATAGCCTATTAGTACCTAAATTAGTCCTAAGAATATTAATTAGTATTTAGTTATTAACTTAAGATATTAGAAGATTCGTTTAACCGTACCTTAATAAGCTTATATTAGGTTTATACTGTAGCAGCTAACTACTAATACGGGGTATATAATATTAGGTTAAGTCCCTAGTATTATATATATTAGTAACCTAATAGCCTTCTAATATAGCAGTCGGTCTTAGGTATTAGCTTAGAAACCGTTAGGAGCTTTTTCTAGATAGTAAGTTATCTCTATAGGGGTCGCGGTTTCTTTATATTCCTAAAGGCTAAAGTCCCGAAGTACTTTCTTAATATAGGCCTCTTAGCCTAGTTATAATATTCGTTATTAGCGGTTTTAGGTAACTATTATCCCTAGGTAATAGCTATATAGCCTAAGATCTATTATATAGAACTAATAGTTAAGGGTATTTTTAACCCTCTAAATAGCTTCCTTACTAGGGCCTATAATTAGTAAATTATCTATATATAGGGTAATTAGCGTCCTATCTTTAGGGTTAATAAATATACTTAAGTTAACTTCTAATAAGACTACGCCTAATTTAGCGTTTATAAAGCTAGCGAAGGTATTATACTATACTTAAGGGGATTATTTTAGGCCGTATAAGGCCTTATTTAGGAAGTAAACTTTTACCTCCCCTTAAATAAAACCTTTAGGCTATTCTATAAAGATCTCCTCTTCTATATCCTTATAGAGGAATACTATTTTAACGTCTATCTACTTTAGGTCCTAATCTATAGCGGCGGTAATTATAAATATAACCTTATAACTTATAAGTTTAACTACTAAGGCGAAAGTTTTATTATAATTAAGGCCTTCTTATTACTTAAAGCCTTAAATAACTTAGTATACCTTATAGCGTATAATTTCCCCCTTAGGGCTATATTTTAAGGTATAGACCTATCTACCCCTAAGAACTTTCCGGCTATTTAGGGGCGACGTTAGTATCTAAGTATTATTAGCTATAAAGGAGTTAAATTCGTTATTTATAGCGAGCTCCTACTATATTTTATATATATTATTAGCTATTACTTTAGTATAGGTTTTAGGTTTATAGGGTTCCGCTAAATTTGCCTAAGCTAGTAGAGAGATTACTAAGTACCTATAAAGAGGGTCTAGCGAAAGGTCTTATATATTAGGGATATTAAGCTTAAGGTATATTACTAGTATTTAAGTTATCTCTTACTCTTCTATAGTACCTATTATTATTAGTAATACTAGCTATAATAGGGCTAGAGAGCTTAGTATTAATAATAAACTTAGGCCTAAAGAAGGTAATACTTCTTTAGAAAATATAGGAGGTAAGGGAGGTAATTCTCCCCCTAAAGGAGGTAATTCTCCTAAGGATTCTTAGTTAAATAATTATACTAAGGATATATTAAAGTTAATAGGATTCTAATTCCTATTATATACCTCCCCTAAAGTAGAGGTCTATTAGTATTTAGCTAGGGGCTCTTTACCCCTATAGAAGTAGGGCCGTTTCTCCTAAATATAAATATTAATAGCGTAGATAATAACGCGCTATTTTAATAACTATAGGCGAAAGATATAGCTATCCCCTTTATATCCTAAAAGAAAATAGGTATCGCTTTTATCTATAAATTTCTTTTAGAGGCGGTTTTAGGCCTATATTTTAGAGCTAAGGGTTTAAAGGTACCTAAGATAGGGCTTCTACTTATAAAAGGCCTTATATAGGGTCTTTCTAAGCTTTATAACTAAGCTTTAGACGGTAAGGTAGTTAGCCGTTTTTATAATTTTAGGCTAAAAGGATTTATTAAGTTCGGAGCTTAGTAGTAGAGGATAGGTATATCTAACGAAAACTTACCTAAAATATTTAGTAGTCCTATTTTATTCCGGGTTCCTAGGTACTATAGGCTTATAGATAATTCCCTTAAGGCTAAGGTATTCTTAAAAGGTTCCTTTAATATATTCGCCCCTATTATCTATATATAGGCGTTAGATTAAGCGCCCTACTTACTTATACTTATACTAAAACCGTTAGAATAGATCCCTAAGCTCTAATTTATATTTTACGTAGTAGACTTTAGAGTAGTAGGTAAAGTTATCTTTAAAGGTAACTACCTATTTACTACCGTTAAAGCTAATAGGCTTAATAAGCCCTATAATATTACTATAAATAAATTCTATTAGGCGTATTCTAGGTTTAATAAAGTCCTTATATAGGGTAGATCGATAGCAGCCTAAAATATAGTATTTATAGGTTAATTTATCTAAGAATTTCTTTAAGAAGTCTACTCTAGTAACTATATTAGGTAGCTAATCTACGTTTTATTAACCTATATAACCTATACGGGCGTACTAGAGCTAGTAGATAGCGTCTAGAGGTATACTATATATATTTAATATAAGTTACCCTTAAGGAAGTTCTAATATATAGAGGCCGAATTATTATTTAGCGATTATATTACTAAGCTTAGGGTATAAGATTATATAGTTATTTTTAACGAATTTAATATAGATTCTAATATCTATTAGCTAGGAGCCTAAGAGGAGATTTACCCCTAACTTAGGTATATAGAGGATATTATATAATAGTATATTCTTCCTTAGGTATAGAATCTTTACTATTCTATACCTAGTTAGTTTAAGCTATACCCTACTAATTCCGGTAATTAGAGTACTAATAGCGGGCTTAAAGGTTACGAAGTTAAAGCGCTAGTAGAACGAGTATTATATATACCCTATATTAATAATAGTTAGGCCTAATAGATTAACTTCTAGCGTCGTTACTACTATATATTTAATATTAATTATAGGGACCCTATTTATACTAGCGCCTTAAATATTAAAGTCGCTATTAGTAGTAAGGGTCCTAAATATTAGTTCTTTAATAAAACTATTATTATATTCTAGCTTCTATTTCTTAAACCTTTTATCTTTAGACTTAAATTTCTTAGGCTTTATTTCGGGGTAAAGCTACTAATACTTTATAATTAGATAGGTATCTTTTCGCTTAAGCTTCTTATAGTAGGGGTAGTATTCCTAAGGCTTATTATTTATAGAGTTATAGTTTTTTATAGACCTCCTACCTATAAATATCGCTAGTCTGGAGTACTTATACTACGCTTAGATTTATTATTCCTTATTAGCGGCTGCTAGGGAGACTTTATTAAAGTTAACTTTATTAGCGCTAAATAGGGCGTAGCTTTAAATATAAGTTATTTTAAAGGTATTATAAACTTTACTAAGTCCTAAGAGATAGAGGTAAATTAGGTATAGTTCTAGTAGGGCTACTTTAGTATTAAGTTCCTTAAGTTTAGTATTAACCTCTTAGAACTTTTAGGTATATTCGGCAATATCCTTAAAGGATTCTAGAGAGGTTAAATAGAGGTATTATACTAATTTAATATAAATACTAATTCCTTTCAGCTTAAAATTTAAGGAGACTTTAGTTAGAATTTTATCTACTATAGTAAGATTCTTTATAATCTTTTAGACGTTAAACCTAAGTTAGTTATAAATTATAGTATAGGCTTTTACTTAGGTTTTAGTAGTAAAAAGCTTTAAGTTATTAAGTATAAACTAATTATCTATCTCCTCTACCTACTAGGAGTACCTAAAGTTAGACTCTAAGATAGAGATAGAGGTAAGCGGGAAGCTTCTACTACTACTATAGGATTCTTTAGCTACTATAGTAAGTAGTAAATTCGCGCTACTATTATAAAATTCTTCAGCTACTATAATATCTACTATAATATAGGTATTTTTAAAGCTCCGCTAGTAGTAGAAGTTAAATTAGAAGAAGAGGTTTATAGTATAGGCTTTAGAGGTCTTTAAGTTAATAGGGTCTTTTAGGGATAAGCGGTAGTTATCTCTTTATACTATTATTTCGCTAGAGGAGGACCTAAGGAAGCCTAAAGCGGTATATATTTAGCTTAAAGGCTAAAGATATTAGTATTACTAAGAGGTTTTAGGGTTAATTTACTAGCTTTAGAATTAGAGTTATAAGGAGATAAGGACTATTCTAGGGGTATATAATTAGTATTAACGTAGTTAAGAGGTAACTTATTAAATTAGATTAGGTCCTAAAGAAGGTATTAAAAGTACTTATACTTAGAGCGGTAGTATACTTAGGTAATAGTATTTATATACTAAATAGGGTTTAGATTAGTAGTAGATAGTATTAAATTAGAAGATAAGGAAGATAATAGACTTCTAGCTAAGCCTATAGTAGATATTTTATAGATATCTCCTAAGGATCTTAATAGGTATCTAGTAGCTAAGATAATACTAGCCTCTAACTTATTAAGAAAGGTAGCGGGGGATACTAGCCTTTAATAATAGCTAGGGATACTAGCCTTTAAGAAGAAATTAAGGGGTTAGGACTTAGCCCCCCTAGTAATTAATAATTAATCGCTTTCTAGCGTCTAAAAAGTCTTATTTTTAATATAAAATTCGATAATTCTACTTATATAGGTTAGTATTCTTACTATAGAAGCTAGATATCGTTTTTAGGGGCTTAGCTTTAGAGTTTATAGATACCTACTAAGGTATATTAGAAGGGATTACTTAGTAGCACTTATTAGTATACTTTTTAGTAGTAATAACCTTAGAAAGAATAGAATAGCTAGGAGTTCTTAGCCTCCTCTTTTTAGTTAATTATTATCGCTATAAGTTAATCTTATAGTACGAAGATTAAAGAGTTATTACCTTAGACTAAGTATTAGAGGTTTAGTATATATATACGCAGCTTATATTAGGGAGGATTTAGTAACTATTTAAGAGGAATATAATTCTAGAAGAAGAGCTATTCTAGCGATACCTAGTATACTAGGCTTATAACCTATTAAAATATAATAGGTAGAATACTTAATTATCTAGCTAAGTGCGACTGTATAAGATATAAATAAGGGTTAGTACTAAGCCTTAGTTATTAATACTAAGGCTTAGTATACGAATACCCGAATTTCAACATAGAGGCTTACTAGTAGTAGCTTTATATAGGGTAATATCCTACCCTATTATAAGCTAATAATTACGGAGGTAGTTAGCGGTAAGTATAAGCTCCCCCTAAAACTTTTCGGGGAGCTTACTATCTTTTAGTATTATACTAGTAATCTTCTATAGGGTCTAACTAAGGCGTTCTAATTTATTATTTATTTAAGGGGTACCTAGTACTATAGGTTCCTATATAATACCCTTAGATAGGCGGTACTTAAGTATAAAGTTATTATTATACTTAGTACTATAGTCGCTTCGTAACCGTATAATAATATAGTCGTCGTATTCTATTTAATTAGCGTATATATAGAAAGCGTTTAGTACTAATTTAGTAGACTTATCGTAGAGTAGGAAGATAGTAGAGCGGAGGGTTTTATTATTTAGAAATATAACTAAGTATTAGTAGTAATTATAAGTCGGCTAGAATAGACCTTAGAGGTTACTATAAATTAGGTTATTCTACTAGCGACTAGGCTTAATTAGCTTTATATAGGGTAACCGCTTTATATTAGAAACTACGTAGGGCTTATATAGTTCCTATAGGGATAAAGCGGTTAAATCTATTCCTTTAGAGACTTTAGTAAGCTTAGAATACTCTAGCGCCTAATATATCCTAAGTAAGCGTATTATATCTTAAGTATATCTTCGTTAATTAGCTTAGACTTAGACTTTAACTTATAATTAGAGGAGCTAGACTTAGTAGTTCCGCTAGGAGTTTCCGTAGTAGAATCTTCTAAATTAGAGTTATTAGAGTCTTAGTTACTTATAATTTAATTAATACCTAGGGATTCCGAAGTATTAATAGTAGCTAGGTATAAGGGGGCTTCTTACTATATTTCGAGAATATATAGGCGGTTTAGATAGCGCTTAAATATAATACTATATTCGCTAATAGCGATACCGTTCGGTATAAATATTAGGGGATATTAATAATCCTCTAGCTATCCTTAAGAGATTAGATTATAGCTACTTTAGGGTATATACTAAATATTATCTAAAATTAGAGTTCTCTTAGTACCGTTAGCTATATATTTAAGGTATATTATACTAAAACCGGAGGTATAGTAGGTACTATTCAGGCTACTAATAGGACGTCTAGGGGTAGGAAATAGGGTATAACTTTTAAAGATAGAGCGGTCCTATATTATAAATTAGGTATATCCGCTATTAAAGATCTAAAGGTAGGTAAGAGTAGTTTAGGCGGATAGCGCGTAGGCTTCTACTATTATAGTAGTAGACTTAACAGCGGACTTAGTAGTAGACTTATAGTATAGGGTAGAGAATTTCTAGTATAAAGCGGTAGAGTTTATAATATAGCTAAACGCGAACCCTATATATCCGCTAGTAGGTTAGTCTTTACTAGAATTAAAGTTACTACTACTACTACTATAGCCTCTACGCCTACTACGCCTACTTTATTTTCTATGTCTATATACGTTACGTTTAGTACTATTATTACTCCCCTAGCTAGTCCGGTAGTCCCGCTTCTTCTACTTAGGGTAGAGATCGTTATATTCTATTATATCGTAATAATCCTTCTTATAGTAGGTATAATATTTTACGGTATAATTAATAACGTAAGAGTTACCTATATAGGCTCCTATTTAAATATAATATTTAATATTACCGCTAGCGACTAGCGCCTACGTACTTTATAGGGTATATTAGTTCGGTAGAGCTACTAACGCCTAAGTTATAGAAGAGACGGTAGTAGAGTTAAGAAAACGAGTAATAGCGTAGTCTAAGCTAAATTTCGCCGTACTTTTATTATTAAAAGCGTTATAGTTCTAACTATACGTCTTAATATAGGAGCTATAGGTTAGGAGTAGTCTAGAGTAAAAGCGATAGATCTTATAGTTTTTATTAAGGACTAGTTTTATTAATAGGTTCTAAAGTTCCTATAGAATCCTCTAAAACTTATTAGTATACGCCTAAGTATTATTATTATAAGTTATAACGCTAAGGGTTTTAAGCTTTCGGAAGGTAGAATTAAGAATTCCGGAGCCCTTTAGTATATATTCTTTCAGCTTATCCTAGGCGGCTTTTAGGGTTATATAGTCTTTAATTTTATTATAAGGATTAAGTTTATAGTAGCTTTTTAGTATTATTAGAATCCTTAAAGTTACCTATATCTATTATTCTTTACCTATTTTAGGCTTAGTATATTTAGTATTAATATAGATATAAAGATCTACTAGTTAAAGGAAGTCCTTTATATAGAGGCGCTATTATAGATAGTTCCTAAGCCCTTAGAGTATCTTAATACGCTTAAGGGAGCTTATTAAGACGGAAAAGTTATTAGCTATTATTAGTTTTAGATTCGAAATCTAACTATAATTACTTAATAATTATTAAGAGTCTTACGTCGACTATAGGGCTTATAAGATATCTAAATAGAGAGCTAAAGTTAGGCTTAATAACGGACTCTAGGGTAGATTAACCTAATATTATACTACTATTAGGTTGTTACGGGTAACCCCGTAAGGTCATAGGCAAGGTATGTAATAGGGTTAGTAGGTAAAGGACTATTAAGAGAGGACCTAGTAATATAGGTAATCCGGGGTATATTAGGCAGATTATAGAGTAATATAGAAGATATAGGGCTAGATTACTTAGATTAGGCTAGGGCTTAGTATAATTAAGGTAAATATATAAAGAAGGGTTTTCCTTTAGTAGAATATTTCTTATCTCCTTATATTTAACTTATATAATAGAGAGGAGTTTTAGCTAAAGATAATTTAATAACTATTTATCTCTATTACCTTTTAGTACTTAATATACTATATAATTTACCCGTAGAAGTTAAACTACCCTATTATACTTTAAATACTATACTTTAGACTATATAGTATAAGTACTTTTAGTTCTACCTTAGGGGAGAGACGGCGCGTTATACCTAAAGTAATAAGTAGATTTAAGGGAAAGGACTTAGCTTTAGTTCCTAAAGAGGGAATTACTATTAGTAATAGAGGGATAAAGTTACCTACCCTTACTAAGTTCTTTAGTAGGAAAGGAGGATTAGATATATTTCTCTAATAAATTAACTTATATATAGCCTTTAATATACTAAGCTTCTTTATTATAAAAGCTAAGAATATATTTTATCTATTATACCTTAAAGGCGACGCTATAGTAGCCCTTTAACCTTAACTTAAGGAATATCTTTTAATTTAGGACTTTAATATAATAGAGGATAAGTCCTTAAAGATTATTTTTAATAAAATATATATTAGGAACCTATTAAGGTTCTACTTTAAGGATAGTATTAAAGAAAGAAGGTTAGAATATAAGCTTATAAATCTTTAGTAGAAGGGATCTATAATAGAGTATATAATATAGTTTAGAGAAATTACCTATTAGCTTAATTAATTAGAGAACGCTTAAGCTGCTATATATTAAAAAGGACTAAAGGATAAGGTTAAAGATAAGCTCGCCTATTCTAATAATATTAGAAACTTTATATAGTTAGTATCTAAAGTCTACTCTATTAATAATAGAATATATAAAAGGAAGATAGAATAAAAGTCTTTAGGCTTAGTTACTAAATTTAGGAGAAAGGAAAATATTTTAGTTATAAAAGCGAAATTCTTTAGGAAACCTTATAAGGGAAAGAAGTAAAAGAAGGACCTATTTAATATAGAATACTATAGATACTATAAGAAAGGATACTATTAAAATAAATACCCTTAATAAGTATAGATAGCTATAGTAGGGGATATAAACCTTAACTATAATAAATAGGAGTAGCCGGAACGACTAGTTTAGTATTAAAATATAATAGGTAGAATACTTGATTATCTAGCTAAGTGCGACTATATAAGATATAAATAAGGGTTAGTGCTAAGTCTTAGTTATTAATACTAAGGCTTAGTATACGAACACCCGAATTTTAATACTCCTACTCAAATATAGTACGCTAAATACTAGATAATTAAATTATAGTCCGCTAAAACGACTAATTTACTATATACTAGTTGCAACTGCTTTTTACCTTGATAACCCGTTACTTAGTAGGATTTCACCTTAAATACCTAGTATTTAGTAGGATAGCAGAGCTTATCTTTTACTATTACTACCAAAACTTTCTAAAAAATAATAAGATACGGTTATTTAAATTTTTATTTTCGCTACTAGCCTATATATACCAATTTCTTACTAATAAGTAGTTAGGTAGTATATAGGGTTAATAGATACTATAAAGTTAATAATAGCTCTAGGGATAATCCGGGTATAGTAGCCCTAATTAAGTAGTATTCTTACGCGATCCTTAGGGATACTCCTACTAGATCCGGGCAGCTGCTCCTACTAAAGCTCTACCTTAGGCGATATACTCTAAGCCTAAGTTATTACGGAACTCTACGAACTTATCCTTATAGAGGGGTTTAGTAAGCCTATTAGCGACTTAATACTTAATAGGTATATAGCGGAGGTCTACTATACTATTAGTAACTTACTCCCTAATAAAGTAGTAGTATATATTAATATACTTACTATAAGTATAGAATTCTAGATTCTTTATAAGGGCGATTATACTTTAATTATCCCTATAGATAATTACTACTTAAGGTTCCTAGCTACTAAGCTTAAGCTACCTTAGTAGGTTTTAAAGCTATACCGCTTCCTTAGACGCTAGGGTCTAACTAATATATTTAGCCTTATAGGTAGAAAGGGCTATAATAGGTTATCGCTTAGATAACTAGCTAATAGCCCTACTACCTATATTAAAGATATACCCTAAGGTAGATTAGCGCGTATCGTAGTCTCCTACCTAATTAGAGTTAGTATAATTCGTTAGTACCTAAATTAGTCCTAAGAACGTTAATTAGTATTTAGTTATTAACTTAAGATATTAGAAGGTTCGTTTAACTACGCCCTAATAAGCTTATATTAGGTTTATACTGTAGCAGCTAACTACTAATACGGGGTATATAATATTAGGTTAAGTTCTTAGTATTACGTATATTAGTAACCTAATAGCCTTCTAATATAGTAGTTAATCTTAGGTATTAGCTTAAAAACTATTAAGAGCTTTTTCTAAATAGTAAGTTATCTCTATAGGGGTTATAATTTCTTTATATTCCTAGAGACTAAAGTCCTAAAGTACTTTCTTAATATAGGCCTCTTAGCCTAGTTATAGCGTTCGTTATTAGTAGTTCTAAGTAACTATTATCCCTAAGTAATAACTATATAGCCTAAGATCTATTATATAGAACTAATAGTTAAGGGTATCTTTAACCCTCTAAATAACTTCCTTACTAAGGCTTATAATTAGTAAATTATTTATATATAGGGTAATTAGCGTCCTATCTTTAGGGTTAATAAATATACTTAAGTTAACTTCTAATAAGACTACGCCTAATTTAGCGTTTATAAAGCTAGCGAAGGTATTATACTATACCTAAGGGGATTATTTTAGGCTATATAAGGCCTTATTTAGGCGGTAAACTTTTACTTCCCCTTAAATAAAACCTTTAGGCTATTTTATAAAGATCTTCTCTTCTATATCCCTATAGAGGAATACTATTTTAACGTCTATCTACTTTAGGTCTTAATCTATAGCGGCGGTAATTATAAATATAGCCTTATAGCTTATAGGTTTAACTATTAAGGCGAAAGTTTTATTATAGTTAAAGTCTTTTTATTACTTAAAGCCTTAAATAACCTAGCGTACCTTATAGTATATAATTTCCCCTTTAGGGCTATATTTTAAGGTATAAACCTATCTACCCCTAAGAACTTTCTAGCTATCTAGGGGTAATATTAGTATCTAAGTATTATTAGCTATAAGGGAGTTAAATTCGTTATTTATAGCGAGCTCCTACTATATTTTATATATATTATTAGCTATTACTTTAGTATAGGTTTTAG
>JAEUBA010000132.1:0-53520 GCA_018257865.1 Stereocaulon alpinum | reverse complement strand
CCTAACCCTAACCCTAACCCTAACCCTAACCCTAACCCTAACCCTAACCCTAACCCTAACCCTAACCCTAACCCTAACCCTAACCCTAACCCTAACCCTAACCCTAACCCTAACCCTAACCCTTTATAGGTCGCGTAGGCTAGGTACCCTAGTATTGTAGGCCGTTAAGGGCGGACTGACTACGTCGGAGGATAGTTAGGGTAGGGTAGAGGGTATTAGATCTAGAGGCGAGCTGAGGAGGATACTATTAGGCCCCTTTAGAGGCTAGATATTAGTTTTCGCCTCTCCCCGCTAGGTAGGCTAGCGGTTATAGAGTAGTCTTTAGTAGTCTACTAGGATATACCCTTCTAATCGTAGGTAGCTCTTCCTAAATAGGTACTATATAGGCTAGATTCGTATAGGTTTTTAGTAGATTAGTAGAGGGTAACCTTAAACCCCTAGGCGGTTATAATCGATCCGGAGGTATCTCATAATACTTTTAGGCAATTTGGTCTGATATATATAGCCTAGAATAGTATATATCTAGCCTAGGAAGGGCTAACCTAGCTTAGGAATTAGGGGGATAGGATCTAATAGCTACGTCTATTTAGTATCGGTCTATAGCAGGTTTAGTTAGCGGATAGCGTAGTAAACTTCCGTATTCGGGATATCCTAAGTATACTAGAGGCTAGTATAAAAGGCTCTAATATAGGTAATAGCTGCCTTTTTAGGGTAGAAGTTACTATACTAGGTATAGAGGAGCAGGCGCTAGTAGGGATAATAGACGAGGAAGGGTAGAAGGAGTATAGCAGGGCTAGGATATAGTATAGAGGGCCGGTTAGACCTAATTAAGATATTAGAGCGGAGCAGAGTTATTAGACTAGGGAGTAGTAGAGTAGAGTAGTTAGATACTATTAGGATATTCGACCGGAGGAGGGTAGTAGGGCTTAGAAGCGGTAGGGAGGACCTATTAGATATAATTAGTAGACTATAGTATAGACGAAAGAGTAATTAAGGCTATTAAGTAGAGAGTCGTAATAAATTAGAGCTAAATAGTAGTGCGGATAGGAGTTCTCCTAAAATCTAAGAATAAAGTTAGGGAGTAAGACGAGGGCGGCCGTATTTAGGAAAGAGAATTAGGGATAATAAAGGATTATAGGAACGTAGCGAAAATTAGGAAAGAGAATTAGGGATTAGGGGTAATACAGCGTAGATCCGACGCGAAATACGAACGGATTCGGGCGGACTAACCGGAACGGGTATAGAATAGGTATACGAACGATAATCTTTTTAGAATAAAGGCGCCTTAGGGTTATATTTAATAAACCTAGTTATCTAAGATACGGTAAGTCTAGGTAATAATATAGTAGGTATAGCTTATAAGGCTATACTATAATAGAGCTATACTATAATAAGTACTAGTAGTACTAGTACGACGAATTTAATATAATAACGAGCTTCTTATAGTAACGAGCTATAAAAAATAATCTAATATCCTATCGTAAGCCCTAGGACTAGCTTCGACTTACTACTATAAGCTGAATATCGTAATAGTACTTACGAAGTTTAAAATAATAAGAATCACGTCCTCTTAAGAACTAAAACCTTTTAGGAAATTTTAGGTATTTTATTTACTAACCCGACTAGCAGTTAATTCGAATACTAATAGAAGACCTACGGGTATTCTAGTAATAGGGACGAAGATTTCCTATATCTGCTATCAAAAGACAGCACCGTAGCTAGCTTACCCTTCTTCTACCTCGCGGACAAGATATGGAGAGCTTCTGGATTTTCCAAGTGCTGAAGTATGGCGCGGTGGCGAGGGTATAGGCCAGTGTGATCCAAGGTTTCCCGCCACTACGATACCCATAAGACTTTTGGGTAATCTCAATCAGTCTTGCTTTACTTCCAAGGAAATTCCATACTGAGGATTGTATTCTGGGTAGTCTCCTCGCATCCCGAACAATTTCGTTCCCATCCAATAGTATAAACCCTGAACGACCCTTGAAAAGACCTTCTGGCTCCGATACTGCAACGAAGCCGTCCATTTAGGATGTCTTCCAACATCAAAAGGATGCGTCCACTGCCACCAGCGTAGCGCATTGATACCACCGTGGTACTCCCAGCGCCCATGCTCGCGGTATATAACCTGCAGCTGAACATACAACATTTTGGCAACCAGCCACCTTCTCGCTGGGGGAAGCAGCCTCAGCACCGCAAAGATAGCGCGCAGTGACAGCGGAGTGGATGTCAGGTAAGGGAAGATCGCGGCGTCGAGTGTAGCGCTGCAAATGTTCCGCTGGAGCCCCTCGCCGGTCACGGTCATCCTCACCGCCGTCTCCTTTTTCAGACCCTGCTTTTGCGACCAGCCGGTCCAGTACTCGGGCCTGAATATGAAGTCGCCGGCTCCGAGCACCACGCCGCCGGTCCTAGGCTGCTTGTGGTAGCTGACCTGGAACTCGCCTGTTTCGACGTGCAGCAAGAGGCAATTCTCTTGACCTGGGCTGTGCCAATGGCTGTCCTCGCGCCATTTGCTGGTCTCGGGGATTGTGATGAGGATGTTTTCATGTGTTGAGAAATCGAATGTTGCTGATTCTGGAGGAGGGAGGACGAATAGTGTACGGTTGGTCGTATCTGTGCGCTGCATGCTGGGGAGCTTGTGGAGTGAGTATTGAGGGATCACGATAGATATGAAAAGCAACAAATGCAGAGCAGCAATGCTGGAGATGGTAGGTCACAGGTATCTGTTGGACCAGACATGGACAGAGGTCCTAGGGCTTAGGGCTGGTCCCGTGACTTTTCTAGCCAAAGTAGACCAAATAAACACCGCCGCAATCTTACACACCATCTTTGGTACCCTGCCTCACCTGCCTCGACCCTCCTCCCAAATCACAAGTCCCGCCACAGCCACGAAATCAATCTGAAACTCAAATAATCACTAGGACTGTCGCCGAGCTGTCAAAGCTAGATCATGATTTGTTTATCGCTAGTTCCCGCCAGCCGCCCTGGATGTTTCACAGGCACCAACCTGAAACATTGACTGATGTCGGGCTCTATTCCCAACGAATTGTCAGACTACCGACCATCCGTCATCCGTCATGCAGACCTCAGCTCACGGCCCGGAGCTATACGAGGCTTCCACTCAGGTTTTAGCACATGTGCCTATACGGCACGTTTCTTACAGTGAGCATGACTCGATCTTTGGCCTTTAGAAGCTAGAATGGAGGGTCAGACCCTCGAAATTACAAGGCCAAGGGTCAAGATCCTCCTTGGAAATTCTCCTACTCACTCGAGCTACTGGAGCCTTGACCAGAATATCAGCTCCAGAGAAAGGCAAAAGTACCATGGCTTCGACATGCCTGGCATGTTCTGAATTCTCGCACCTAGAGACTGACGTGCTCAGAGCCAACTCAAGAGGCCAACTGCGCCATATATTAAAATTAACCTCATAAGCCGCCTCAAGGAGGCGACCGCCCATAGTCACGAAACATACCCGAGGCTGTCACATTCACGTACGATTTGAGTGCAGGATGTGTAGAAATAGGCGACGCATGTCATACCCGATCCAACCAATTATACGCCAGCAGCTCAGCAAGGTCGGATAGTTCTATTCGAGGGAGTTTGATGGTTGTGTAAAGAATGGCGAGAAATAGAGCCCGGTTTTCGAAACGAGTAACTTGTTGGCTAAGATGAAGGTAGGATCCGCAGGGCCTCGGAAGGCGACCTATCTATATAACTTCGACCTGATGATCTCCTTAGCCCCCAACCAAGAGGGGAGCAGGGTGCGCAGTGCCTCATGCAGCGACCCGTCACAGGCTGTGCAGTCCACATGATTCGGCCCTAACGACATTCTCCCCTCGCCGCAGCTATCACTTCGAAGTAGTCCTCCAATTAAACAAGGACCAGCAGGTATCGGTTTCTCAAGGCTTGTAATTCCAACCATGATTGATAGAATGGAAATTTCACGGAGCAACTAACACAAGCTGTGCCATGGTTGTATATTTATGTAATTGCCTTCAGTCTTCGTCGCGTCTTTTGGCAGGGAAGTAAGCTATAATAAGTTGGGACTCTGAGGCTTTAAACTTGCCTCGAAATCAGAAGAATGTGCCGCATCCCAACACGAAGCCAACTCGGTCTAGTTGATAAATAGGTATGTCCCTACTCCTCTATAGATACGGTTTCATTCCTACTTGCAACACCGTCAAAAAAAACATCTTCTCGTATCATTCTCGGTCGCCGCTTATTCCTCTGCTCTGCCCAAAGTAATTACACTTTGAAAGAGCATCATCATTCTAGATCGAGAGTTTAAATATTACTTCAGCAGGACCCGCTATGGGGGGCTTCACATTTCTTCCTAAAGTAGGAAGAATGAGCTTCTCGATTGCCGTCCTAACGCTTCTTGTACCCCTTGCTAGTAAGTATTTCCGCGAGTCATTGGCATCATAGTTAACACAACTTAGGCGCTTTGAGCATACCGCATCTCGACAAGCACCTCTTTGAGCGCGCAGATCCCGACCCTTTCACACCCCATGAGGGGCCATTCGTCTGGTATGCGCTAGGGGATTCATACACGGCAGGCCCTGGCGCTGGTGCATTGGACCCAAGCAACAAAGATGACTGTGTGCGGTCTGTTGGATCTTATGCCCGCCAGCTCCAGAACAACTGGCTTTACACGGGGGAGAACCAATTGAATTTTCTTGCATGCACGGGAGCAGTCTCGGGTGGAGATGACCCCAATGTGATTGAGGGCCAGCTGCCAGAGATCAGTAGCGAGCCGCCGTCTGACCTTACCGTGCTCACAATCGGCGGCAACGACATTGGTTTCGGTCCGATTGCAAAGTCATGTCTCGTGAATGTGATTGGCTCTGGCAACTGTGATACATTGATTGCCGCGTATGATTACACTCCAATAAACTCTCTTCTGCTTCCAACCTGCTAATCCTCAAACAACAGCGCGAGAACAACGATGGCAAGTGCCGCGTTCCTAGGCAATCTGGACACGATTTATGACGGCATATTTGCCCAAATGCCAAATGATTATCACTATCAAGTCATTCAGATCGGCTATTCCAAATTCTTCAACGCCGACGACGATAGCACCTGGTGCAATACACAAACCTTTGGCAAATTCCCCTTCTCCGTGAACAAGCCGCTACTAACATTGGACCTCCGGCGAAAATTGAACAGCCTCACAGATGATTTCAACAGTCAATTGTATTCCCATCTGTTGGCATACGTTCAAAAGAAGTTGAGCGACCACGGTACCGACGGCTGGACGAGGACACGTCTCTTCTACATGAACTACGACAGCATCACCACGGCCGTCCGTCTATTCGACGGCCACAAATTCTGCGAGCCCGGCGTCGAAGATCCCCAATTCGGAGACCCCAACACCTGGTTCTTCGGCGTCTGGGGCAAGCAGCCCGACGCCGCCTCCTCCAGCTCCAACACCGAAGTCGGGCCCGATTATTTCGCCAACATCACCGCAGCGACATGCAACGCCGATCCCAAATACAAGACGGACGATGCCTTCGCGTGGGATTGCGACATGGCTACCTACTATGCCTCGCCTGGAGCCGATCAAACCGCCACCACCGTCCCAGGTCTCGACATCCTCCGCTCCTTCCATCCGAAAACAACGGGCTTCGGAGTCATAAAGGATCAGCTCGTGAGATCCATCCAGGGGATACGCAAAGTTCCTCCTATAGGCCAGTGCATCCCTGCTGTGGGGCCGGATCTTGCCAACATCGCTTCCGTCCCCTCAGGTGCATCGACAAACCTGTGTGCTACAGGCTCTGCTACTGGTATCCTTAACCCGGGTCCTACCATCACTCCGTCAAAAGTGTCATCCATTGTTTCTCCTATTACGTCTGCTGCTGCTCCTCTGGGTTCGTGTAACAGCAAGTGTAATTGTAATGAAGATGGGTGCACACCTGCCTCTCCAGATTGTTGTGGAAATGGCACGTGTGATAACAGCTGTTGATTGATATAGCAATGCAGTTGGTACAATTCTGTACGATATCATTAGGGTCGACATCACTTTCGAGACACTTTACTGCGGTTTGATAGGCTTCAACGCCTAGAAGATATGAAACAAGTTTGTTATATAAGCTAAGACAGTGAGAGAAAGCTTAGATACTACTCGATTTCTAGATAAGAGGAGTAGGATTTTTATAAGTAGTAAATCTTCGAACCTGCCTAGGAAAACCGCCGAATCTAGAATGGTTAGGAAGTAGGCCTAGAAGGCGTATTAGTAGAAATAAACCTTATTCAACTCAAGTTAATGCTAGACTCACGGCTAGGGCGGAGTTTTCAGGCCTCCTACTACTAAGGGCTGAAGCCTATACGGCTTAGATAGCCCCTAGGTCTTGTTCCAGCTGTTCCGAACGCTTAATTATTATATACCAACTAGGAATCTTCGCCTTAATCTTTCGAAGATCTGTCTAGTAATCTCAAAAATCAACGCCTTATACGGTTCTATAGATTTAGAAGGGGAAGATAATAAGAAAGGAGCTAGAACGATACTTAGGGCCCTAGACTACTAGGTTACGTTATCTAACGCACGGACTTACCTAACGTACGATTCTCCTACTTTTATACCAAACTTCTACTACCTATATCTTCCTTTATATAAATCTAATTAATATAGTCCTAGCCTCTCTAGCTTCGCTAGGACTAAGTAATTAAGTTAATATTACTAAAATAGCTAGGGAATTCGGATATAATTATTCTACCTATTATAGTATAGCCTTATAAGCTATACCTAATATATTATTACCTAGACTTACCGTATCTTAGATAACTAGGTTTATTAAATATAACCCTATATTTATTAAATATAGTCTAATATTATAAGTCTTTTTAAGGATCTTCTTAATAGTAATAGCGAATACGAACGAGCGAACAAGCGTAGTAAAAGCTACTCTAGGTAATAAGGACCGTCCTGTTATAAGTACCTAACGAGATAAGGGGAGAGACTAGGCGGTAGGAGATAATAGAGGAGGTAAAGGAAGGGGAGATAGAGGAGGAGAACGCGCCCTACCGACGCGTTCTAACGCGACGATAAAGGAGAAGATAGGCGAAAAGAAGGAGAAACTAGCGAAGAAGGGAGTAGAGGTACTAAAAGAGTTTATAGTTACTATAATTAGGGCTATAAAGAGGATAAGCTATAAAGAGATAAAGTAGATAATAGTCTAAAGACTATAGCTAACGTAGGTCGCGTTAGGGACGATCTTTAACTATATATAGGAGTCGACCGAAGAACGTAAGCTTAAAGATACCTAGATTAAGGAAATAAAAGAAGAAATCTAGGTACTCTGAGTAAGGAGTATACCTATAATACTATCGTAGAGCTAGGCTAGCGTAGCTAACGGAGGGTTATAGGCCTTACTAAGATAGAGGATAGGAATAGATTCCCCTTCCCCTCCTCTCCCCCCAGCCGCAGCAGCTAGCGTAAAGGCGAAGTAGCTAATACTAAGGATAAACGACGTTAAGGCTAGAGAATAGCTAAGGAGGGCGACTAGCTCCTAGCTAGTAGGGACGTTCTAAAATAGAGCGTACCTAGTAGTAGACTTAATTATCGGAGTAAGGTAGATAATAAGAGGCGACTTTATCCTCTACTATATAATAGCGGAAGTAAGGTAAGAATTAGAAAAGATAACGAACTAGGCGAAGAATATCTACCCCTCTACGAAGGCGCTTAGATAGACCTATATAGTAGCCGTATATAGAGTATAGAAGGAGGTAGTAAATATAACGAACTAAGAGGAAGTAATAGAAGTACTAAAAAGGGATAACTAGCGACTATACCTAGGGCTTAATATCGCTAGTATCTAATAGCCTAGATTTGCGTTAAAGGCTAATAGGTAGAGGTAGGAGAAGAAATACTTAACGCTCCTCCTTAAGATCCCTAACCTAGATATAGCGAATAAACTAGTAGCGGAGGGGTTTCTAGAAAGCGAATAGCCGCTACTATATAAGAGATAGAAGAGAAGCGGAGACCTAAGGTAGTACTTTAACTACTAGGGGTACGGCTATATAGCACTAGTATATTAAAGCTAACCTAAGTATAGAATATACGCTAAACCGCACTAATCCTACGAATATAATATTAAAGGTAAGGGAGAAAAGTAATACGTAGTATACCTAGGATACTATAAGTTATAGAGTAAAGCGTACTTAGTTTAGTAGAAGAAACTTTACTAAATCCGCTAAAGATTAGAAAATAAGCCTAAATAGTTCGTAATAATACTAAAGATAATACTCCCCCCCTCTTAAGTACCCCTAACTAGCGATAGCTTTACGCTAGTGCCGGCTAGAGGCGTAAATAAGAGGAAGGTACTAGCGGATATTATAAATAAAGCCTAAGGAGTAGTTAGGAAAGTAGGAAGGCCGAAACTAATAAAGAAGCTAATAATATTAGGCTAGTTAATCCTCTAGGTCCCTAGTAGCCTCCCCCCCTTAATAATAATATTAATAGGACTAAGGGAGGGCTAAACGGTCCTAGAGCTAAAATATAGGTCCGAAATAAATAAGGAATTATAGACGCACCGTTAATAAATAATAAGTAATAATACCTAACTTAAAGTAGTATAATATAATATTAGAAAAGAATTGAAACTAATAATAGTACTACTCTAAGACGAATAGGTTAAAGGGATAGATATAGTAGCTATCTAAGAACTAAGCTAGAACTTAGTGATATAGGTACCTTATAACGATAGCGCCGGCTACTTCTACCTAGTATATAACGGAGACCTAGAAGCCCGTATATACTTCTATATTAATAAAAGAATAGATACGGATAGCTAGGAGCTAGTCTACTATAGGGGAGACCTAAGCTTAATTAGGATTATCCTAAAGGAGCGAGGGAATAATAGAGGAACTACTTTAGAAAGGCCCTAAGGAGAGAGGAACGCTAGCGACCTAAGCTATTAGGATAGAGAGGTCTAGATCTATAATATCTATAACCCCTTACTAACTTAGTATATATTAACTAATAGCCTCTTAACGCTCCCTCTCTTAGACGGGGTATTAGTAGAAGACGGAGAATACGTCCTCCTAGGGGACTTTAACCTTTACTACCCGAACTAGAATAACCTAGGCCGATAAATATACTACGTAATAGCAGACCAGCTCTTAGAAATAATAGAAGTAAAGGAGATAAAACTAGGACTACTAGAAGGATTGGTTATATAGAGGGCTAGAGGCTACGAAAGTATAATAGACCTATTATTTCTATTAGAAGGAGCGTATTAGGCTATAAGGAGCTCTGCAGTCTATAAGGACTTATACTACGGCTCCGATTATAGGCTAGTAGTAATAGAATTCGAGTAGAGTTAGGATAGAGAAACCCTACGCCCCCGCTACGCCTAGAAGAAAGTCGAAGATAAGGCTACTAAGGAGGAGATTATAAAAGGTATAAGAGTCTTATCCGTAGCGCTAGGAAAGCTAGAGCTCTATAATAAAGAGGAGATCGACCGGTACCTTACTAAGTTAATAGGGGGCCTTTAGGAAATTATTAACCTTACGATCCTATAGTCCTAACTATATTTAAAGGCTAAATCTTACTAGAACTCCCGCTGCGCTAGGGCCACCCTAAAGGTAAAGGAATATATAAAGGAATACGAGAGAAACCGTAGTACCTAGACGGGGGAGGCCCTTTACGTAGCGAGTAAGGAAAGGGCGTAGGTAATTAGAAAGGCTAAGACCTTTATATAGAGGGAAAGTATATATAAGGCCGTACTAAAGCTAACGGGCGTATAGAGACTTATAAGATAGGGAAGAGAAAAGAGTAAATACCTAAAGGAACTCCTATAATTCCTAGTAATTAAAGATAGTAGCGGGGGTAAGGCTAGGGACTTTAATAGGAAGGTAAGAGCCCTAAGGAGGGTCCTCTTCCTACTACCGCCGGCGGCGGACCTAGGAGATATCGTAGGTATAAGATACCTAGAACTAATATAGATAGATAAGGAGATATTAGTTAAAGAAGCCTTTAAGGCGATATAGCACCTAGCGGTTAATAAAGTACTTAGTATTAATAGAATTCCAAACCGCTTCCTAAGGGCTCTAATTAGTATAAGTATAATAGGGGCGATAGTCTACCTATTCTAAGCCTATCTTAAGCTAGGCTACTACCCGAAGCACTTTAAAAAAGCGAATATAGTAATTTTAAAAAAGCTAAAGAAGAGCGACTACTTAGAACTAAAGTTATATAGGCCTATCGTACTCCTTAATACCCTAGGGAAAGCGTTAGAAGCGGTAATCTTATAGAGACTAAGTAATATAGTAGAAGAGAATAAGCTACTCCTACTATAGTAGATAGGGGCTAGGCGGAAGTGATTAATAAAGACTATACTTAAAACCCTTATAAACGTAGTCTATATAGTCTGGAACTATAATAAGAGTATAAAGAAGAGAGTAGTAAGCCTACTCTTACTAGATATAGCTAGGGTATTTAATAATATATTATATAAGAGGCTGCTATACGACCTTTAGATAAAAGGCACCCTAAGTATAATTATAAGATAGGTTAGGAGCTTTCTAATAGATAGGGCTATATCTATAATACTAGGCGGAAAGATAAGTACGGTTAAAGGGGTATCTATAAGTATCCTATAGGGATCGCCTATCTTACTAATCCTTTACCTATTCTTTAACGCGCTACTAATTAACGCGTGCGTAAGAATAAGCCTCCTAGTGTAGGTTAGAGGCTTTATAGACGATATATACCTACTAGCCTATAGCGAAAGTATAGAAAAGAACTACTAGAACTTAGGAAAGGCCTACGAAACCTACCTAAAGTAGGCTAGTACCTACGGCGCGGTATTTGCCTTATAGAAATACGAACTAATTTATATATCCCAGACGCCGAAGAAATTTAATATATTAATAGTAATAAACTTTAGAGACTTAATTATTAAACTAAGTATAAGCGTTAGAGTCCTCAGTCTATATATAGACCCGAAACTAAGATAGGGACCGTATATCGCCTAGCTAAAGGCGAGAGTAATTACCTAGAGTTATATAATTAAGTACCTTATAGGGTCGATATAGGGCGCTACCTTCGCGAAATATAGAATAGTATATAGTATAGTAGTAAGACTAATACTAATATTCGTAGTACTAATTTAGTACTAACTAAAGGGAACCCTAAAGGCTACTCTAGGCTATATAAAGAAGTTAGCGATAATCTAAAACGACTACCTCCGGATAGTCTTAGGAGCTTTTAAGGTAACCCTAGTCCTAGTACTTAAGGCCGAAGCGGCGATCGCGCTAATCGACTTCTAACTAGACTATTTAGTAATACGATACTAAGTAAGCTATAGGGTCTACCTAGTTATAACTAGTAGTAACGAATATATTAAGAGGAAGCTTAACTATTAAGGGCTAAGATAATAATAAATACCCCTAACCTTAGTAGGGGAGAAGGAACTTTAGGTACTAGATACCTTAGGGGTTAGGGACTAGGCTAAAGTAGCTACCCTTATAAGGTAAAAGAAAGGATAGAAGAACCTAGCTACTAATATTAAAGAATACTAAAGTACTACGGCTATTACTTAGAAGATAAGAAACTAGGCTATCTAGCGAAGGATAGATAAATAGGAAGCCTATAAAGACTCTATCCCTATATATATAGCTAGCCCGGCTTAGGAGGGAGACCTTACCGGAGACTACTTCGACTACTATAACTAGCTCCGTAAGGTAGAGAGCTCTATAGTAGTATAGCTAAGGAGTAGTAAAATCAGGCTAAACGACTTCCTATACTAAATAGGAGTACCGACGGTCCGCAGTGCTAGCTACTAGTGCGGTTAGAGGAAGTAGAATATAAAGTATATACTACTCTTCTACCCTAAACTAGCGGGAGAAAGAGCGGAGCTGATAGAATAAGCGGGGACGAATAATATAAGAGAAATACTAATATAGGCTAAGGGAATCCGCGTAGCCGTATAATAGATAGTAAGAATAGAATAGCTTAGCTAGTTCTTACTAGCTAAGTAATAGTTAGTATAGTCTAAACTACCCCTAGGACCCTACGAAGCGCCTAGACTAGTAAAGAAGAGGAAAAGGAAAAAGGAACTATTAGCGGGGGATACTAGAGAATAACTACCTACTCTAGACTAAAGGTAAGGCGTCCGTTAAACTATATAATAGATATAGAACGCGATAAGGTCTAGGATAGAAGTCTAAAGGTAGAAGGGGAGAGAGAGATAAGATAAGTAGTATTTAAGGTATAGGTATAGCTAGAGGCTATTAATAAAGAGGTAAATAGGTTACGGATAAGAGGGAGTTTTTACCTAAAAGAAGGTTTCTCTAGCGACTGGTAGAGCTTCCGCTCTACTAGGATAATTCTATAGGACTCCCTTATTAGCAGAGTATTTCTACTAGAGTAGGTGTATAAATCAATTAATCAAATCAATAGTCTAATATTTATTGAATATAATCTAATATTTATTAAATATTAGCGCGGTGGCCCCTAAGTCTAATATTAACTTTAGTTAATATAGAGCCTTAGTAGACCCTAGCCTAGTCTAGCTAATATTACTCTATTTAGAACTAAGTTTTAGTAGCTCCTATATCTAAAGCTACTATCCCCGTCCTATTTCTAATTCCTTATCTTTTATCTTAGCTTACTCCTATACCTAAGTCTTTACTATAGAATTAAGAATACCTCGTCTACGTCCTATTTCTTAATATTATAAAAGACTAACTACCTAGCTAGTACTCCTACGCACTAGGGTAACTATAATATTAGAGTAACTATCTAACTATAATACTTATATATAATAGTTACTTACTAAAGTCTAAGAGGATCCCGCTAGGGTCCTAAATACCTTTAATAACCTCTATACCTAAGTTAAGGGTACTACCCTATCCGTAGCTATACCTCCTCCGTCCCCTCCTATATTTAATATAATAAACCTCGCTAGTATAATTACTTAAGTAATAGTATAAGTTATCCTAGCTATAGTTTAGTCTATACCCTAACCTTAAGTATTTAATATAGATACTCTTAGTAACGCCTTAATTATAGGATTATAATTATTCTTAGTAGTAGGTAACCCTCTATCTCTCTTATAACCCTAAACCCCCCTATAATCCGAAAAGCTTCCTAATATCTCTAAGTATAATAGGGACTAAGATAAGTTAGATATATAGGAATAAACCCTAATATAGCGGATATATATAAACTATAACTACTACCCTACTAATAGCGATAAGATTACCTACGCTAAACTTAAGTTAGCTATAGGTAAGAAGGCCTCTAACTTAATAAACTACTATTATAAGAATAATCTATATACCTTAACTAGCTTTACTAATTAGCGAAAGAAGCTATAGGAAGTCTATAGTAACCTATTTAAATAAGAGGACGCTTAGTAGTATATCTAAAACCTTAAGTAAGGTTTAATAACCTTTAGAGAATATCTTAACCTTATCTCTTAGAAGAAGGAATAGTCTAGACTAGAGGACGAATCCTTAATTAACGCTATAAGGTATAACATTAACTTTAGTACCTAGTAAGCCTCTATAGGATAGAGGAAGGCTAATAGCTACCGACCCTATACCTTCGATAAGTATATTAGTATATACTTAGAGATTAACTAAGAACTTTAGTAGATTAAGTACTATCTACCTCGCTAAAGCCCTGCGCTTATTACTATAGGGTTAAGTACTAAGTCTAGTAGCTAGAAGCCTACTACTAGTTAAGCCCCTACTAAGTCCTTCGCCCTAGTAGTTATTACTACTACCCCTACTATTTCCCTACCTCCTAGAGATCTAATAGATCTCAGCTTAGCCTAAGCTGCTATTAAGGGTTAGAAGTTATCGAAGCCCTTTATTAAAGTAATATATAATAAGTAGAAGTTATATTACTATTATAAGCTATTCTACCTAGGTCTCCTCGCTAAGGATTATTCTAATAAATAGACCTAACTCCGCTCCGGAATTATTACTAAGTTTAATAATAATTAAAGTATTATACGGGGTATCTCCCTAAATATAGGAAAAGCCTAGTCCCTATATAAAGTCGTATACTAGGATAGTTACTAGTCCTATATTTATCTTCTTATCTCCTAGCCTCGTCTTTTAATCCCCCGCTTTAATTATATACTAAGTTCTCTACTTAAGATACCCTCTAGTTATTTGAGACTAATCCTACCTTTTATAATAAGTATATAGTAATTCGGTATACCCTTCGCCTAGCTTAGTCTAGAATCCTAATATATTATCTTATTAATATAGGTACTTCGAGATATATATTTATTAACGAAACCTTCGTATATACCTAGAACCTTACCTTCTATACCCTTCGTTACCCTCGTATTATCTAAGGATTCGATAGTTAGCCTATAGTAGCTAGCTTAATTACCTACCTCGCCGAAGCTATAATAGATACCTAGGGTTATATAGAAAGGATCTTCTTCTATATAACTAGACTCTAGTAATATCTTATTATCCTTAGTCTCCCCTAGCTCTATTAATATAGAGCTACTACTAATTTCCTAGAAAACTCCTTAACCTTCGCCTTAGTATTCTACTTAAAGAATTATACCCCTAGTCCTATTAAGGTTATTATAGAGGATAAACCTTTCCTAATACCTAAGGAGAACTATAAGGTTATAACCTCTAAAGAGTTCTCTAAGCCTACCGCCCTCGCCTCGCTCGCTGCTATTAAGAAGTAGAATCTAACTTATAAGGATTTAACCTAGCTATATACTTTAAAGAAGTAAGCTTTAACTTAAAAGGAGTTAATCTAGTCCCTTACCCTACCTACTACTATTAAGAAGTAGAATCTAACTTATAAGGAGTTAACCCCGCCCTATACTTTTAAGAAGTAAGCTTTAACTTAGAAGAAGTTAACCTAGTCCTACGCTTTAAAGAAGTAAGTATTAACTTAGAAGGAGTCTACCTAGTCCGCTGCTATTAAGAAGTAGAAACTAACTTAGAAGGAGTTAACCTAGTACCTAGCCCCGTTCCTAACTTTAAAGAAGCTAGATCCGACTCTAAAGGAGTTAACCTTACTACCTATCCTTAAAGGGACTAGTTATAATAATAAGTATAGCCGTATTATCGCCTCTATAAAATAAGGCTAAATACCTAAGATCTAGTCCCGCCTAGTTACCCTTAATATATATAAGCTAGAGCCTTATACCTTTACCCGCCTTATCTAGCCTAATAAGTAGGCCGCCTTTAGTCTATCCCTTATAGAAATTAACTAATTTCTAAATAGTCCTTATTAACTTAAGTTAATATTAACGCTAGAATCTCGCTTAGATTAGGAAACCTTACCTAGTACCTATAACTAAGCCTAGAACTAAGCTATATTTAAGATAAACTAAGAGCTTTACCTAGCCTATACTATAACTTAAAAAGACCTCTAAACTTACTAGGATTAGAAGAATATTAATCTAGCTATAAATTCTACCTAAGTAGTACTATAATTTCTTAGATATCTTCTTAAGGAAGGATACTAATACCTTACTACCCTATCGCCCCTACGACTACGCTATTAAGTTAAAAGATAGGTAGTAACCTCTATTATCCTATCTATATAGTATAAGCTATAATAAGATCTTAGAACTCTATTATTACTTAGATAAAAACCTAAGTAAAGGGTTTATCTAAGCTAGTCGTTCCCCTACTATATCCCCTATCCTATTTATTAAGAAGCCTAGCTGAGGCCTACGCTTCTATATTAACTATTAAGGACTAAATATAGTAACTATAAAGAAGTAGTACCCCTTACCCTTAATCTCTAAGACCTTAAATTAATTAAGTCGTACTAAGGTATTTACTAAGTTAGATATTATCTCTGCGTTTAATCGCCTTCGGATTAGAGAAGGTAATAAGGAACTAATAGTATTCTATACCTAATTCGGCTTATTTAAATACCTTATTATACTATTCGGATTATATAATAGCCCTACCTTATTCTAGTATTATATTAATAATACTCTAAGAGAGTTCTTAGATAAAACCTATACTACGTACCTTAATAATATCCTAATCTATAGTAATATCGAAGCTAAGTATAAGATTTATATTAGATAAGTTCTCTAGAAGCTCTATAAAGCGGGGCTATAAGTAGATATAACTAAGTATAACTTCTATATTAAAGAAGTTACCTACCTAGGACTAATTATTACTACTAAAGGGATTAAGATTAATTGATTAATTAATTAATTTATACGCCTACTCTAGCAAAACGCTTTTGCTAATAAGGGAGTCCTGCGGAGTACGTATAATACCTAATAGTAATACTATCCGGCCGCTAAAGAAACCTCTTAAAAGGGTAAAAACTTTAGTATATCTATAACCCTTCTCCTATACTTTATAACCTACTAATAGGTAGGCCTCTATATACTACTAGTACTTCCGTCTAGTTTTATTTATTATAAGAATCCCTAAAGTTAGCGGTTCCGTTCTACTACTAAATAACCTAGTTATCCCTTCCCTTAGCTTAATCTTAACCTCTTAGATATCCTTCTCCGTTATAGGCCTAAGCCTTCGTAGTATAGTTAGTATAGCCTAGGCCGAATACCGTATACCTTACTAAACTAGCTATTAGCCCTACTACCCCTTTCTACTATTACTATATTCTCTCTTTTCCGTACCTAATCTTATCTATATATATATAGCTACTCCCTACTAAAGCGGATATTATATCCCGCTAGTACCTTAGTATAGTACCTAGCTATTAGGGTAACTAACCCTATATAGGTACTAGTATCTAAGTACTATAGATAGAGGTCCTTCTATGTATAAGTTTTCGCTATATATACGTATACTTCACCTACTCGTTAATAGCGGAGGTAGACGTTTAGTCCTACTAAGCTCTATATAGCGGTTATCTTATAACTCTTAGGGTAGATAAGGCCCCTTATAGTTTTAAATATTACTAGTATCTAAGGAATAGCTAGATAGGAGCCTTTACTTAGGCCTAAGTTTTTAGTTCTATATATATCTATTCTATACTCTTTCTCTCCCGTTTATATAGGTAGGTAAGGTAGGTATACCCCGTTTTATAATCCTTTTTCCTTAATATATTAGACTACGGCTATACTACTTTACTATTCGATTAACTATACTATAGATAGTTCGTTCTTTATCACTTTAATTTATTAAGGAGGAGGAGGAGGAGGAGGATAAGGGGGAGAATAAGGGATCTCCCCTAAGTACTACGGGCGCGTTAAGTAATACAGATACCGCTATAAGTTAGGCCTACCGTATTATAGTATAAGATCTCTCAGCTCTCTAGACTACTACGAGTAGTAGCTGAAGGTTCGTAGCTAGTAGGATATATACCTAGATCTCGTCGCTAGCTAAGGGATTAAGATAGATCCTAAGAAAATTAATACTATCTTAAATTAGCCTAAGCTCGCTAATATTAAGGATATCTAGAGTTTCCTTAGATTCGCTAATTTCTATAGGCGTTTTATCTATAGGTTTAGTTAGCTAGCAGTACTACTAACCGCCTTAACTAGAAAAGATACGCTATTTAAATAGAATAATAAGTACTAAGTAGCCTTTAAGGCTCTAAAGAAAGCCTTTACCTCTAATATAATTCTAGTCTACTTCGACGCTGTTACGGGCTAGCCTTTCGTTACTTACTAGTCCTTTATTACTTACTAGTGTTTATACACCTTGGCCTAGGTTTGGTCTAGATTCGGCCTAGGCCTAACGCTAGGCCCCTTTGGCCTTAGCGCCTACCGAGCTGCGTCCCTAATATATTATACACACGCTCTATATATATAGCTTTCCTTCCTTAGATATATTCTCCTAGTCTAATAACACCCCTATTAACTCGCTCTAGGCCGGCCCCTAATAGATACTAACTATAAGACTATAGTAGAAACCGACGCTTCTAACTATATATTAGGAGGAATCCTATCCTAGTATAATAACTAAGATATACTACGCCCTATTACTTACTTCTTAAAGAAGTATAACTCTACTAAGTATAACTATAAGATCTATAATAAGGAGCTTATAGCTATTATCTACGCCTTTAAGGAATAGCGCCCTAAGCTAGAAGGCTCCGCCTTACCTATAGAGGTAATATCTAACTATAAAGCCCTAGAGTACTTTACCTTATCTAAGGAATTATCGCGCTACTAGGCTAGATAGAGCGAATTCCTATCTTAATTCGACTATAAGATTACCTACTAACTAGGAAAAGATAGTAGTAAACCTAATATATTAACTCGTTAATTAGGAGATCTCCCTAAAGAGGGGGATATATTAGACCCTAGATACTAGTACTAGTACTAGATAATCCTTAAGTAGAGAAACCTAGCCCTAAAAGTCCTTATAGACTATACCTAGAGTATATCGCTAAGTATATCTTCCCTAGCCCTAGCCCTAGTCCCCCTAGTTATAATAATAATAATCTTAGATATCCTTATCTAGCCCTTCTAGCTATACCTCGCCCTAATTTAGGTAACCTTAGTAGACTTAGAGGTAGACTTTAACCTAGAACCCTAGACCTTACCCTTATCCTATAAACCTAAGTTAGATAGTAATAATCCTATTAACCCTAATAAAAATCCCCTAGATATCCTAACCTAGTAGCTATAGGACAGAGCTAATAAAGCTAACTAGTTCGCACTTAGAGTCCTAGAAATACTACGCTCTAAGGAAAGATATTATAGTAGAATCCCCCTCGCTAAGTATAAAGATAAGGACGGAGTCCTATACTTCTATAAAAAGCGGTATATCCTAAATTCTAATAAGCTACGGCTTCGCCTAGTCTAGCTAGCCTATAATAGTATCGTAGGTAGCTACCTTAGTTATATAAAGTATTATAAGTTAATTAACTAAGCCTATTAATAGCTAAATATCTATACTACTATCTAATATTTTATACGAAATTACTATATATACCGCAGAACTAAGCCCTCCCGCTAGTATACCTAAGGTTAGCTACGTCTATTACTACCTCCTTAGCGACGCTAGAGAGATATCTCTATAGACTACGTAGGTCCTTTACTACCTTATACCTATAGGGGAATTACCTACTAGTATATCCTAGTCTTTATTAATCGACTAACTAAGATATAATACCTTATACCTACTACGTCTATAGAAGTAAACGAAGCCTACGATAGCTTCTACTAGAATATATAGAAGCTCTATAGATTACCTAATATCCTTATATCTAATAGAGGATCCTAGTTTACGTTAGAAGTCTAATAGTCCCTTTATAAGTAGCTTAGGATTAACCTACGAATATCTATAGGCTATTACCCCTAAACGGATAGCTAAACTAAGCGCTTTAATATAGTAATAGAATACTACTATAGTGGTGTGGATAGTGCAGCTGCAGGCTTCTTAGTATTAGGCGGTAATTGGTATAGATAGTGCAGCTGCAGGCTTCTCAGTAGTAGGCGGTAATTAGTTAGTAGACGTTAGTTAGTCAGCGATTAGTTAGCAAGGGCTTGGCTTTAGGGACCTTTATATAGCAACGAATATTACTATATCTTAGGAGGATTATTATTCTTTTCTATATATAATTATTCTAGTAATAGGCAGTCGTTACGGTTAATAGTCTTTAATTCTACCTCCGTCTTATTCGCTTCTACCTCCGTCTTACATACAGTATCCTTGCACTTGCGATTCTACTACTGTAATCTCTTAACCGACGCCCTTAATCCCACACCTTCACACTACCTTCGTATATATATTAACTATATATAAGATAATTAGGTAAAGTAGCTCCTAGGAGTTAAGTTCTCTAGTAATAATATAGACTTCTCTAGTACCCTAGCCTTACCTTTCTTAACTAACTATAGTTAGTACCCTTATATTAGGTTTAAACTAACTAAACTCTTACCCCTAGATCTTACCGCCTAGGCCTATAACTATCTAATCGCTACTAATAAATTTATAATATAGATAGAAGCCCTTAATAACTACCTATAAGATAAGATATTAATCGCCTAAGTAATCTTTAAGTCCTTAGCTAACTAGTACTAATACCCCTACCTAAGATACTTAGTAGATAACTAAGTATAGTTAAATACTAAGAACCTAAATACTGCGCGACCCTCTATTAAGTTAGATAACTATAATATTAGTCCTTTCTAAATCTTTAAGATCTTTAATAACCCCCTAGTAGTCCAGCTAGACCTACTACTATCTATAAAAGTCTACCCTATCTTCTACGCTAGCTTACTACAGCTGGTAGCTAATAATCTTCTACTTAGATAAGTCTAACTACCCTAAGAACCTATAATTACTAAAGACGGCCAACGCGAATAGTACGTTAACGGTATCTTAAACTCTAAGTATAACTATAGATATAACCTACTATTACTAAAGTACTATATCGATTAGGAAGGCTACGTAGCGATATAGGAACTCTTTTAATACCTATACTACTATTAATAAGCTATTAATAAGTACTACGCCTTAAAGCCTAGCGCCGCTAGTCCCTACGAATCCCTATATATTATTTAAGGGTACTACTATAAGGAGCTCTTACTTACTTAGATCTTATCCTCGCCTCGCTTTATTAATAATCACCGTATTACTATACGAGCTCGATATTAACTTAAGTTAATATTAATCTCTAATAGATCCTCGCCTAGCCTCGCTTAACCCCGCCTTACCTTATTCCGTACTTTTAAGAAGTATAACCCGACTTAAAAAGAGTTACCCTAATCCTCGCCTTACCTTACTTAGTTATAATTCTAAATAAGTTAACCTCCCGCCTAGTTACAACTCTAGATAAATTAAGTCCCCGCCTCGCCTTAATTACGACTCTAAATAAGTTAAGCCCCTACTTAGTTATAACTTTAGAGGAGTTAAGTTCTCGCCTTACTCTACCCGTCTAGTTCTTATCCTATCTCGCTAAGTCCCTACCTTACCGCTATATACCTCTTATAGGAGCTCGACCTTAAAGAGGGGGCTACTATTATAGTATAGCCTTATAAGCTATACCTACTATATTATTATTAAGACCTAGTACCGTATCTTAGGTAGTTAGGTTTATTAAATATAACCCTATATTTATTAAATATAATCCTAGGTTTATTAAACCTTAGTGCAGTAGGCCCCTAAACCTAATATTAACTTTAGTTAATATTAAGCCTTAGTAGATCCTAGCCTAGCCTAGCTGAGATTACCCTATTAGGAATTAAGTTTTAGTAGCTCCTATATCTAAAGCTACTGCCCCCGTTCTATTTCTAATTCTTCGTCTTTTATCTTAGCTTACTCCTATACCTAAGTCCTTACTATAGAATTAATAATACCTCGTCTACGTCCCGTTCCTTAACACTCTACTACTATAGCCTAACTCTACTACTAGATATAATATAATTACTCGAAGGATTCTAGTTATTATTCTAGTTATCGCCTTCTAGTACTAACTATTTCCCTAAAGTCTTATCTTATCCGCTACTAGGATATCCTATACTACTAGGATATCCTACTAATATTCTATACCTCTTAGTAATCCTATCCCAACCCGTACTATACTAGTAGTAGTATAGGATCCGAGACCTTTATACTATACTATCCTATAGGATAGTAGAAAGTCTAATATCCTATACTATCCTATACCTTTCCAGCTAGTACCTATTAAGCTAATAGGAGATAACTAGGTAGCTATTAAATTAGCTACTAATCTAATTAACTACTAGCGTACTAAATATATTCGTAATAAGTTTTATTTTATACGCGAAATAGTATTAGAAATAGGCGAATTAACCTTATAATATTATAATACTACTAATATAGTTATTAACAAGAGATATAGAACGCGACAGGGTCTAGGATAGAAGACTAAGGGTAGAAGGGGAGAGAGAGATAAGATAAGTAGTATTTAAGGTATAGGTATAGCTAGAGGCTATTAATAAAGAGGTAAATAGGTTACGGATAAGAGGGAGTTTTTACCTAAAAGAAGGTTTCTCTAGCGACTGGTAGAGCTTCCGCTCTACTAGGATAATTCTATAGGACTCCCTTATTAGCAGAGTATTTCTACTAGAGTAGGTATATAAATCAATTAATTAATTAATATAGTTAATTGATTAATTAATTAATTTATACGCCTACTCTAGTAAAACGCTTTTACTAATAAGGGAGTCCTACGGAGTACGTATAATACCTAATAGTAATACTATCCGGCCGCTAAAGAAACCTCTTAAAAGGGTAAAAACTTTAGTATATCTATAACCCTTCTCCTATACTTTATAACCTACTAATAAGTAGGCCTCTATATACTACTAGTACTTCCGTCTAGTTTTATTTATTACGAGAATCCCTAAAGTTAGCGGTTCCGTTCTACTACTAGATAACCTAGTTATCCCTTCCTTTAGCTTAATCTTAACCTCTTAGATATCCTTCTCTATTATAGGCCTAAGCCTTTATAGTATAGTTAGTATAGCCTAGGCCGAATACTATATACCTTACTAGACTAGCTATTAGCTCTACTACCCCTTTCTACTATTACTCTATTCTTTTTTTTCCGCGCCTAATCTTATCTATATATATATAGCTACTCCCTGCTAAAGCGGATATTATATCCCGTTAGTACCTTAATATAGTACCTAGCTATTAGGGTAACTAACCCTATATAAGTACTAGTATCTAGGTACTATAAATAGAGGTCCTTCTACGCGCGAGTTTTCGCTATATATACGTATACTTTACCTACTTATTAATAGCGGAGGTAGACGTTTAGTCCTACTAGGCTCTATATAGCGGTTATCTTATAACTCTTAGGGTAGATAAGGCCTTTTATAGTTTTAAATATTACTAGTATCTAAGGAATAGCTAGATAGGAACCCTTATTTAGGCCTAAGTTTTTAGTTCTATATATATCTATTCTATACTCTTTCTCTCCCGTTCGTATAGGTAGGTAAGGTAGGCGTACCCTATTTTATAATCTTCTCTCCCTAATATATTAGACTGCGGCTGTACTACTTTACTATTCGATTAACTATATTATAGATAGTTCGTTCTTTATCGCTTTAATTCGTTAAGGAGGAGGAGGAGGAGGAGGATAAGGGGGAGAATAAGGGATCTCCCCTAAGTACTATAGGTATATTAAGTAATATAGATACCGCTATAAGTTAGGCCTACTATATTACGGTATAAGATCTCTTAGCTCTCTAGACTACTGCGAGTAGTAGCTGAAGGTTCGTAGCTAGTAGGATATACACCTAGATCTCGTCGCTAGCTAATTAATATAGTTATTAATAGTATAACTAAAGCTCTCACCCCTAATAAATTCCGCCTTTTCTAAGATAAGCTAGGACTAGCTATAAGCGTAATTAGTAGGGAGCTTAGATAGTAGGCTACCTTACTACCGCTAGTTTTAAATAGGAGTGTTAGAATAAGTAGTGAAAACTATAGTAGATAAGGCCTACTTAGTAATACTTAGTAAGGCTCGCTTAGCTAGCCTACTAGGGCTAGGGCTCGCTAAGGCCTATATACGCGCACTAGATAAAATCTCTATATACAATTCTATCTAGCTGTAATAACTCCAATAGCAATAGATTATTCCACCCCAAATTAATGACTAATCAGTCAATAGCTTACTGATATTCTAAAGGTTCTACTCCAGCGGCGAATTTAGGGCTAGCGTAGGGAACAGAAAGTGAAATTACGCATAATAATCCCAATATTTCGAGTTCGATAAGCGAAGGGATAACTAGGGTGAAGTACTAGGTGATGACCAAGTATAGCTGATACCAAGGATGTTACCACTAGGCTTAGAGCCCGCGCGGGACAATCATCAACAGGCTCTTGGGCCAGCGCGGAAGCTCCTTAGGACTTCCGAACCCTGCCTCGTGGCGCTTTCTGAACGCCAACTAAACTAGAACCACCCAGTGAACAGCGAATCATCGTCCTCAAAGCATACAAGTGGAGTTGACAAACAGAGAATAACGAATATCGATCGTAAGCAGCTCATGGACTCCAATTCATCTCATCAACCTGGCATGTGGGATGATGGAAGTCTAGATGACTGAACTCGATCTTTCACACGAGATAACGGGTACGGAGTACACGGCAGTCAATGGGCAATGAAAAAACACTTTCGATATTCTCCACAGCACGCTGCACGAGCTCTGATGGCAATGCGCATTTTGCGTCACACAGTGAATGAGCGCGCACGTTCCCTATGACGACTTTGCTGAGGTCTCAAGCTACGAGTCCGAGAGCGCTGCTGATTCCGAAGAATCTCCCTATATTCGATTAGGCCTGACACGATCTGTATGATTGGTACCTTGCATTAAGCCTTACCAATTTAGACTCGTGATGGTCTGCTTGTTGGACGGTCTATCTGGCCAAAACACGAGAGACTACTTACAGCCAATAACACAATGCATGGAATTTGCGAATCGTCTCACATTTAAGCCTTCAGCAATTGATCGCAGATCTGAGCTGTCTGGAATGTTAGGCACAAGGACTATTGCAGCCATGAACATTGTCTATGGTCGATATGCAGAGATCAAGTTTTGGCAGGGGCCAAGATGGCGCCGGTCGTTCAACGGCCCATGTGCCTGCTTGCCAAGAGCCCAGAGATACAACGTGCTCTTTAGCGTGATACCGGGATCCAAGGTCCGCCAACGTGACCCACTGAAGATTCACAGGAGTAGCTACGGAATCCTTTTCCAGTCTTTCCTTTCTCCATCCTCGTTCCAGTGCAGAGCGACATCATGTCTGCTACTGCGGCACCCACCCTGTATGCGCCCGTTGAGGTCGTCAGTGCAACTGACCATGCAGCCTGGATCATCATCGCGGCTGCCATAGGAATCACCTTCGGAGTGGTCTGTCTCATGGTACGCTTCTATGTAAGAATAGTCATCAGTCCACCATTCTCTCCGGATGACCATGTACACACTGCAGCCACAGTTAGTTTGGAACCTTCCTCGTCGAACAACCTGCCGCCACTGACAGTGACTAGGTATTCGCTATCCTCCAGAACACCGTCCTTTTCGTCTCCATTCATAAGGGCTTGGGCAAAGCGATTGATCTGATTGGTCCAGGGGAGTTGAAAGCGGTGCAACAGGTACATCTTAGCCAATTCTATGATTAGGAGCATCCTCTGACGTTCACAGACCTGGGTCGCGAGCGATATTCTGTTCATCCTCACCTTGTTCTTGTCGAAGTGCTGTCTATTAGTCCTCTTCCTGCGTTTAACTCCGAATCCCTACCACAACAAAGCCTCGTACGCCACGCTGGGCCTGTCTACCGTCTGGATGATCATTTCGGTCTTCCTGATTGCTGTAAACTGTGAAGCGAACCACCCATTTGCAGACATCGCTGCTCAATGCACGAACATGGTAAGGAATCGGACTCAAGAGACTGCTCTTTGTGGAGCTAACACCTCCGCAGTTGGTCAAATGGCAGATCGTCGCTGCATTCGATATAGTCGTGGAGATCATCATGGTTTGCTTAGCTGTATTCCTTGTTCGCGACCTCAAGATGTCGATGTCGAGGAAATTTATGGTTGTGTTTGCATTCTTCTTCCGGCTCCCGTATGAATACTCCCTCAGACCTTCTCTGCCTATATATATATTGACTGTATTGCAGACTGATCGCGTTCGCTGTTGTTCGTCTGCATTATCTCGCTATTGGAATCAAGGCTGCAGATCCCACGCTGGAACTTGTTGGTTCTGTGATCTGGGCACAAATTGAGATGCACTACGCCAACGTCGCCGCCACTATACCGTGTTTGAGACCGTTCATGTCAGCTGTGAGCACAAATTATGGAGCCACTCGGAACGACGAGCCCCGTGCTGGTTTCGGCAGCAAGGCTTATATAACCGCTGGGAGAAAGGGTAGCAAGGGGGCTAGCTATATCCTCAATTCAATGGGCTCGGGTGGTCACAAGGAGAAGAACTACTCCAACATGGATGCACCAAGTATGTTTCGTAAGGCCAAGAGGCATACTTCAAGAATGAACTCGGAGTTCTCGAAGAACGAGACTACCAACAATGAGACCACAATATCACATGGAGGCAAGCACGATGCGGCCAGTATTGGCAGCAACGATAGCAGGAAGATGATCATCAAAAAGAAGATCGACATCCACGTTCAGCATAGTGACGAGATTTCGCACGATGAGAAACCGGGACACCCTCACGAAGGGAGTGGGAACTACCTGTGAGAGGTTTGGGTTCAACATATGTATAGTACTTACCAATGCTGAGGTGGGTTTTGATTGTTGCAGGGAAGGTCTTTGTAGATGATTCATAGACGTGTTGTATATAGATAGCGAGCACTTTCCTGTTACAAAGCAGGGTGAAAGTTTACGGATGCACCTACAACGGCGCAATCCTGCTTCATTACGAATCTACCTACTGCCTCGAAACCTACTGGAGGTGGTCCCTACAGGGTGCAATCCGAGAGCATACCTGGGCCCATAACACCGAATTATGGCAATGGCTTGGGGTGGTGAGGGTTCCATGATGAACAAGTGTAGCCAGATCAGCCATTAGGTTGGGCAGTAGGTTCGACGGCAGACCCATGGGAGGTATCGTTCAGATCTCTCGGGGCGCTGTCCCGGGCGTGCCGGCCCAAAACTCTCACGGAGGTCTGACTAGGGGGTATAATCTGGGTTCTCACTACTTCAGGGGCTTTGATCTTGGGGCCAATCTCGCCTAAGGTAGGCCCACTCAAAATTCGGGCCCGCTCGGGTACTCTTCCCATTGTTCCACTGGCCGTCACCCCCACGCTATCGATATAACTACTCTTGGCCGACGGTGTCAGGTTGATCGAACAAGACACTACATACTTACTACAAGGCGCCACCAAAGCCAAATAAAACAGACTAGATATCACGTCCGCCAAACTCACGGCTAGTTTGCCATCAGTGAGTTAGTCATGCAACACTAGTTGTAGAGAAATACGCATTGGCCAATCCTGATTACTTGCCTATCTCGTTGCAATTCCATATGATCGTATCAGCTTCTATGCATTCTTTTTACGTAACGTGCTGCACGCTTTCTGCACGGTCTATCAATTATCGCATGGCTGCATATCATCGATGATTCAGAAATAGCCAGCCGCTAGAAAGTGGGGAAGAGTTAGAGTGTTGGCAGCCATGTGGCCGCCATATGGATTCATGATGGTTGTGTACTTTTACACTGCGCATTCGTGATTCGTCCTTCGCAGCATGGCCTACTTAACCATTATCATCGGAGTTGTCCTCCTACTCCTAGTCTCACTCTACAAGTTCATCATCGCGCCAGCATTCTTATCACCTCTGTCGAAGATCCCCAACGCTCATTTCTCGGCGCCCTTAACATCGTTATGGATACAATCCAAGCGACGAACCTGTGCCGCAACACGCACCATCTACTCCCTCCACCAGAAGCATGGTCCTATCGTCCGACTCGGCCCAAATGAGCTCAGTGCCTGCACCCCAAACTCTTTGAAAACAATCTATATCGGCGGGTTTGCAAAGGACCCATGGTACCTCGATGCATTCGTCAACTATGGAGAACCCAACCTGGTCAGCATGTTGGAGCACAAGCCGCACTCGGTTCAGAAGCGCATGATTTCGAATCTCTACTCCAAATCTTACCTACACGGCTCAGTGGATCTACAAAAGGCCTCGAATCATTTGATTCTCGAGCGCTTTTTGACAATCATCCAATCCGTGGCAGGAAATGGTATTGAAATGGACGTGCTTGATTTCTTTCAAGGCGTTGGCATGGATTTCACATCTGCATATCTATTCGGCTTGACTAACGGGACTAACTTTATGCACAACGTTGACTACCGACGCCATTGGATCCAACAATACCAGGTCTTCAAAGGACAATTGCCTCAAGAGCGGTTGGGCTGCGAAGTGGAACAATGGTGCATGTCCATGTGCAAAGCTGCCGAGAGCTTCCTTCAATCTGATTCAGCAAAAGAAGACCCATTAGCGACACAGCCAGTTGTCTACAGGCGTCTTGCGCAGCAATTTCGCGAGTCGTCCAAGGCAGCAGACTCACAGCTTGAGATGGCGGCCGTAGCCTCGGAAATGCTTGACCACTTGATCGCCGGGCACGAAACATCGGGCATCACGCTCTCCTACCTCATGTATGAGCTGTCCCAGCGGCCCGATCTACAACAACGTCTCCGCAACGAGCTTCTCACGCTCAGCCCGCCAGTCGTACACCCACATGACGAAAACGCTGTCCTACCATCCGCACGCTCCATCGACTCCCTTCCCTTGCTCGACAGCATCCTCCAAGAAACATTGCGGCTCTATGCCGCCGCACCAGCAATACAAGCGCGCGTCACACCATACACTCCCACGGGGACGACGCTTGAAGGCTACAGCAACATACCTGGGGGAATCAGGGTGGCTGCCAATGCCTACACCTTGCATCGGAACGCCACAGTGTATCCAGAGCCACTGAAATGGATACCTGAGAGGTGGATGAATGCGAAGCCAGAGCATAAAGAGGAGATGAAGCGGTGGTTTTGGGCATTTGGGAGTGGGGGAAGGATGTGCTTGGGCAGCAATTTTGCCATTCAAGGTACGTCACCTCACAATCGCTGAGAATGGCTCTCAAATGCTGATATGATGGCGCAGACATGAAGTTGGTGACTGCAGCTGTATATACGAACTACACGACAGAAATTGTGGATGATGAAGGGATCGAGCAGGCAGACACCTATGTCTCAGGACCGGTCGGTGAAAAGCTCATATTGAGATTCAGGCACGTTTAGATCCCAAGTGATATGATGTACATGATATGCTAGAACGATCATGATAAAATGTCTACCACTCCCTTTTCCTTTCCACTCGAGTGAGGGGCTGTGCTGCCTCAAGATTTCAATAGTCCGATGCCCTGGATCCAGTGACGCTGCAAGTAGAAATTAGTAATGTTCTCCCTATTAATAAATCAACTTACCCCTGAGACCATCATAAATCCCTCTACCCTTTCATCCCCTTCGCAAACCGCATCCAGCCACCCATCATTCACCTCATGTCGATTGCTCGTGGTCCACACTCTGATGTTCTCCAAGCCCATACGATGAGCATCTTCGATCGCCCACCCTTCATTCGGTATTTTGGGCTGAATACCAATACCTATGATCCTCTCTCCTTCTTCGAGATGCACGTACACAGCGTTATCCATAGCCATTGTTCGAAAGCCTAGCAAAGCGTTTGTGATCTCTGTGGTCTCTTGCTTCGCCCTATGGAACTCTACGCCTACGACCACAGTCCCACGTTGAATCCAGTGACGATATACTGTGACCATAGAGACTGGTGTCGGGAGGCGACACCACATACGATATTCGGTATCTCTGGGTTGCTCGGCCATGAGTAATGTAGACTCATAGAATGCTGGTGGAGCAAGTCCCAACCAATGTGTTTCTGTTGAAAGTGGCCTGCGTGCCAAGGATGACTAAGCCTTGGCATGCTGACTAAAGTCTTGGCATGATGACTAAGCCTTGGCATCTTGGTATACTGAGTTAGCACCACTGTACATAGATCGCGCGTATAGCACTTAGACACCTAATAAGCAAGTGTTCTACCCTATATTTTAATAGGTTATAAGCCTAGACGCAGGGCATTAGTACTAAAGACCTCCTACAAGCCTCGCTATAAGCCTTCTATTACTCAGCTAGTCTAGAGATCGTTACGCTATCCTATAGGACCTCTACTTACGAAACGGTCTCTACAGACACCAACACCAACCTCCGTACACTAAGTACTACTTAGGGGCGTATAATAGTTAGTTAGGGGTAGCTTAGTAGTAGGAAGCTTCGGTTAGGAAACTAGGATACTAGTAAGCTTATCAAAGTTTCCGGTTGCTAGGAATCCTAACCTCCTCAACTCTTACTAATTATATTATTACGATATAGGTAAATAAGCTAACTTATAGGAAATCTAAACCCCTATTTAGCTTAAGACTCTAGCTACTAAACGCTATCTATAAAAACTCTATATATAGAGCGATCTAAGAGGTTTCTTAACCTCCTAGATCCTAGTGTAAGGCCTACGGCCATATATACCCTATTAGGGGGTTGCTGCCAAGCGCGTAACACCCCCGTATTAAGTCTTTTGCCCTGGCGCTTTGGCGCAGTGGCAGGAGCTTATAACTGTATTGCGCGCTTACCCTAGGGCCGTAGTAGCTTATTAACTAGGTCTGAGCACTATCCCTCTAGGGCAACGCGGGGTTAACGTACTTTATACGGCGCAGAGGGTTGGGGTTCGAATTACGCTGTGTGTACGATTACGAGCGCCCGTCGCCTAAACCTACCTGCTTCGGCAGCTAGGGCCCGCAGGGCTTAGCGCCTACGACGCCTAAAACCTTCCTGCTTCAGCAGCTGGGGCCTGCAGTGCTTAGCGCCTACGAGGTACCTATACCCTAGATCTTAGGGGACCAAGATTCTAGGAAGGGGGATAGTTGTAAGGCCTACGGCTATACATACCCTATTAGGGGGTTGCTACCAAGCGCGTAACACCCCCGTATTAAGTCTTTTGCCCTAGCGCTTTGGCGCAGTAGCAGGAGCTTACACCTAGTTAGGCCTACCGTATATAAATAAGACCTCCGTTATTTCGTCTTAATTAAGCGAGAGGTAATCACACGAAGTCCTTAAAGTCCTACTAAGGTAATCAAACCAAATCCTTAAAGTCTAACTAAGGTAATTAAACTAAGACCCTAAAGTCTAACTAGGGTAATTAACTAATACCCCTAAAGTCTAACTAGGGGAGAGGTAATTAAATAAAGCCCCTAAAGTCTAACTAGGGTAGTATATAAAAGGATAGGTAAGACTAGTATAGAACTTTAAATATAAGTCCTATACTACCCTATATCTATCCTTCTTTATTCGTCGCAGCGATACTAAACGCTCTTAACGCTATAAATAGCAGCGAAT
Organism: Stereocaulon alpinum; assembly: GCA_018257865.1. Lineage (NCBI taxonomy): Eukaryota > Fungi > Ascomycota > Lecanoromycetes > Lecanorales > Stereocaulaceae > Stereocaulon > Stereocaulon alpinum. The sequence goes on along the minus strand of JAEUBA010000132.1, from coordinate 22,704 downwards.
TACTTAGAAGCTTAAATACCGTACCCTCTAAGACTTTCTATATACTATTAAATCGATCTGCTTAGACCTTTCTAGACTAGACAATAGTAATTAAAGCGAGTATTATCCTCTATCCAAATCTAATAGTAGTATAATATTAGGTTAATCTACCTTAGAATCCGCTATTAAGCCTAATTTCAGCTCTCTATTTAAATACCTTATAAGCCCTATAATTAACGTAAGACTTATAATAATTATCGAGCGATCCTTATCACCGCTAATACTATCCTCAGACTCCGAACCTAAATATAATAATAGGTAATACTATCTCTATCTTATAGGGCTTACTAAATCGTATTAAACTACTATTAGGACCTAGTAATTATTAATAATAGCGCTTATAAATAAAGGACTTCCTTCGACTAGTAAACCTCTTTACCTATATTAAAACTAATTATACTAAGCCTATAATAGAAAAGGAAGTATAGAAGTAGGCGAATATAAAGATCCTTACTATCCTATAAAGTCGATACGAAATTAACCCCTATACTAAAATTAAGGATTATACTATTACTAAGAAGGCTTAGACTAAGCTGGTAGAATTTAAGCCTAAAGGCTCTAGAATCCTTAATTCTACCTTACGGAAGTTCTACGCTCTTAGCGTTACTAACTGCGATAATAATGCTTAGGCGTACGCTAATAAGTTCTAGGGTACCCTACGGGAGATTAAGAACCTATTAAAAGACTTTAAGATTAATAATAACTATAAGATCTTTTATTTTTACTCTAGCTTACTACTAACCTATAGCTCCTACGTTAAGACGTATAACCAAAACTACGATATATTTAATAATAATAAGATAGCGAAATTTAGCTTAGATTACGCTATTACTCGCTTTCTTAACTCTATAAATAATTCTACTAATTCTTCTACTTAGGCGTTAGCAGCCCTACTAAGTTAATATACCCCGTAAAGTATATAGGCGCTGGTCGCTACTAGGAATATTAAATACCGTATTTAAGCTAGAGCTTATATAGGTAACTCTTACGTTATTTATTAAACTATAAAATACTACACCTACTATAAGAAGGACTATTATAATAAGACTAAATATAATAATCTCTACCCTAAGCGGAAGAAGCGGGACTATCGGACTAACTAGGGGAGTAATAATAGTACTAAACGTAATATACGCAGACGTAGTAAAGGTAGACGTAGCAGGCGTAGAGGCTATAGAGGTGGTAGTAACTTTAACTCTAAAGACTACTAACCTCCTAGCGGTTCTATAGGCTTTATATTTAGTATAATTACTAATTCTACCGCCCTATAATAGAAACTAACTACTAAATCCGCTACTAAGTCCGCCGCTAAGTCCGCTACTATAATAGCGGAAGCTTACGCGCTCTCCGCCTAAACCGCCCTCACCTATCTCTAGATCTTTAATAGTAGATATACCTAATATATAATATAGGACCGCTTAGTATTTTAAAACTATACCCCGTTTCCTAGGCTTAGGCGCCCTATTAGTAGCCTAAATAGCTCCTGCTACGCCTCCGGTTTCGGTATAATATATCTTAAGTATATAGTTAACGGTACTAAGAGAACCTTAATTTTAGATAATATTTAGTATATACCCTAAAGCGGCTATAATCTAATCTCCTAGGGATAGCTAGAGGATTAATAATATCCCCTAAAATTCGTGCTGAATAGTATCGTTATTAGCGAGCATAGTATTACTTTTAAATACTATCTAAACCATCTATATATCCTCGAAATATAGTAAGAGGCTCCTCTATACCTTACCGCTATTAACGCTTTAGAATCCCTAGGTATTAATTAGCTTATAGGCGACTAAGATTCTACCTAAGACTCTAATAATTCTAAAGCTGAAGAACCTACTACTAAGGAACCTACTGCTAAGAAGACCGCTAGCGGAACTGCTAAGCTGTCTAAGCTAAAGTCTAAATCTAAGCTAATTAATAAAGAGATACTTAAGATATAGTATACTCGCTTAGGATATATTAGGCGCTAGAGTATTCTAAAGCTTACTAAAGTCTCTAAAGGAATAGATCTAACCGCTCCGCCCCCGTAGGAACTATATAAGCCCTATATAGTTACTAATATAAAGCGGTTACCCTATATAAGGCCGATTAAGCCTAGTTATTAGCAGAACGACCTAATTTATAGTAACCTCTAGGGTCTATTCTAGTTAACTTATAATAGCTACTAATACCTAGTTATATTTTTAGACGATAAGACCCTCCGCTCCGCTATCTTCTTACTCTATAATAAGTCCGCTAAGTTAGTGCTAGACGCTTTCTATATATACGCTAATTAAATAGAATATAATAACTGCACTATTATACGGTTACGAAGCGACTGCGGTACTAAGTACGATAACAGCTTAATACTAGAATACCGCCTATCTAAGGGTATTATATAGGAACTAACCGTGCTAGGTACCCCTTAAATAAATAGTAAATCCGAACGCCTTAGGCAGACTCTTTAGAAGATAGCTAGTGCGATACTAAAAGATAATAGGCTCCCCGAAAAGTTCTAGGGAGAGCTTATACTTACCGCTAACTACCTCTATAATTATTAACCTATAGCGGGGCGGGATACCACCCCGTATAAAGCTATTACTAGTACGCCTCCGTAACTCTCCTATCTCTAAGTAGTAGGATAGAAGGGCCTCTACTAGTATTAGCGGGCCCCTATAGTAACTTAGAAGAAGTATAAGGATTAGGCTTTCTATATAAGACTTATAGGCTATAAGGGCGAATACGCCTATTATATACTCCTACCTAGCGATTATATCTAGGTATACGATAATATTAAATAGCTGGATAACGTCCCTGCTAATAGCGAGAGTAACCCTAACTAGTAGCGACTAGACGCTACTAGACTTACTTAACCGAAGCCGAAACGCGCTAAGTTAGTAGCGCCGTCGTTAGGGGAGAAGAGCTATATTAACCCTAAAGTTAATAATTTCCTTAGTACTATTCGCTAGCGTTAGAAATCTCTAACGCCGCTATTAACTATATCTTCTAGGCAGTTAACACTAACTTCCTCTAAGTTAGGTGAGGATAAGGCGTTATCTCTAAAAGCGCCTTAACTAAGGATAAGTCCCTAAGTAACTCGATTAATAACTAGTTAGCGATAACTACAGCTACCGCCTACGCTACTAGTATTATAAGAAGCGGTATAATATCAGTACCTAGAGCTTAGACTAGACCCCTTAGCGCTGCTATCTTAAGCTAATTCTTCTAAGCCGTACGAACTATAGAGCTATACGGAAGTAAAGAAGGATTACTAGAGCTCTAAGTAGCAGTAGGTAATAAAGGATAAAATCGACTCCCTTACCTAGAATAAAACCTAGAAGCTTACTAAGCTGCCTACTAACTGCTAACCCCTTAGAGGGAAATAGGTCTATAAGCTTAAATAGGGCCCTAGCGGCGAGATTACTTGCTATAAAGCCCGCTAGGTAGTCTATAATTTTAAGTAATAAGAAGGAATTAATTACTACGAAACCTTTACCTTAGTAGTTAAGCTAATAAGCTATAAAGCTATCTTCGTAATTACTGCCGCCTAAGACTAGGAACTGGAATAGATAGATATTAAGACCGCCTTCCTTTATAGGGATATCGAAGAGGATATCTATATTATATAGCCCGAAGGCTTCGTACTACTAGGTAAAGAAGGCTTAGTCTATAAGCTAAAGAAGGCGCTCTACGGCTTAAAGTAGTCGCCTTATATTTAGTATAATACCCTATTAATATACCTTAAAGAGCTTAGTTTCGAACCCCTCTCTACCGACCTTAGTATCTTTACTAATAGTACTACGATTATTGCTATCTATATAGACGATATTCTTCTTACAGGGCCCAGCAAGTCCTAAATCTAAGACCTAAAGGCAAAGTTTTATACCTAATTTAAAATAACTAATCTCAGCCTATATACCTACTATCTAGGTATAATAATTACTAGGGATCGGGCTAATTATATTATTCGTCTCGGCTAAGCAGGCTACGTTAAGAAGTTTATTCGAGACTATAGTATATAGGATACTGCCAAATCAACCCCTATACTAATAGGTAACGAAAAATATTAGGTAGCTAATAAGGACTATAAGGCTACTATAAAGGACTAGCACGCTAGCTCAACACCGGCGGTAGTAGTATAAGAGACGTGAAGTAGCTGTAGGAGTAAAGGTATATTTATTACCCCCGTAGTAGTAGGAAAAAGAACTAATTCTTAAGGAACTTAGAATATCGGGGAATCTAGGATAGATATATATTCGCTAAGATCCTACCCCCTAGTTATATTATATCACGTGAGCCGGCGGACCCTTAGCGTATATATAGGATAGAGTTTATAATTATCTCCCCCTCTAAGGCCCTCATCGCGCTTTCCTAAAAGATTATATTATTAGCCTCACAGCTAGTTTTGCGCTATCAGCAGGCCCCAGCCAAATCAGGGTCTGCATCCTATATTAATTGCGGACCCTAAAATCAGCCAAATTAGCAACTTAAGGTAAATAATAGTAGTATCCGTAACCTCAAATTGCTATACTAGGTGTCTATAACGTTAGTATCAATAGTTACTTTACTAAACTAACGCAGTAATCGCGCAATCCTTCTAGAATACGAATTATATACGCTCAGCTAGTATATTAATAATATTAGTAATAGGGAAGTTATCTAAGTTAGATAGTTTAGATATATCCTCCGCTATAGTAGGTTTATTTAAGTTAGATAGTTCGGATATATCCTCCGCTATAGTAGGTTTATTCGAGTTGGATAGTTCGGATATATCCTCCGCTATAGTAGGTATATTTGAGTTAGATATCTAGATTAGACCCGCAGGCAGTATTATCTAAGCTATATAATAATTACTTTTATATTATATATTTAATAGCTATATATTCGATTGCTGATAGCTTAATTCTATTAGGCTTCCTCCCGCCTAAGCTTTATACTCTATTAATCTATCCTCTATCCCCTCTATAGTATCCTTAATAGCCTACTCCTTAAGTTCTTCTCCTATTAGAGTAATATTTAAATATACTATTTTATTATCTATAATCTACCTTTCTACCGACTTACTCTACTCTTCTATATCTATAATACGATTCTCTTCTTAAAGCTCCTTACTTACTTATAGGCCGGCCTCCTTACGTATACGCTTAAAGTCCTATATTAAAAATACCCAGATTTCTGTTATATCCGTTAAGTTATAACCGTAGGTAAGGGAAGCTAAAAAACTGTTATTATTTCTAGACTCTAAATTAGTCTCGTTAAGATACCTATTATTAAATAGTTCTTCAGTCTTAATTTTAGTATTAGCTAATAATATATACCTATAATTATATCTTATATATACTATATATTCTTTATCTCTTCTATACTCTTCTTTTTAGCCTATTATACTAGTATTATCTATTCCTAACTCCTTTAAAATACTCTGAAAGTCTAGTTGATTCTTTAGATCTTCTAGGGAATTCTTAAACGTATTAGTAACTAGTAGTCGACGGTTCTTACCCTACCTATTTATATAGTAGTAGTCTATTATTTAATAATAAAGTATTCCCGCAACTATCCGCCTTCTAAAATCACCTATATTATACTATACGTTTCTTATATATTCGTATATAGCTTAAGGTTTTATTAGCTTATAGGTTATTCTTTAAGTATTAGGTTAACTTACTACTAACTAATATACCGTCCTATCTCTTAATCCTATAGGAGCTATATTCGTATTCTTCAAATATATAATAAAGCGCTATTATAACGAAAATAATAGTACCAGCGGGTAAAGGTTTCTATAGATCCACACTCTTATACCTAAGTCTAATACCGCTTATTACGCTGAAAAAGAAAATATAATATAGACTTATTATAATTACTAGTGCTAAAAAACGACCCTTATCTTAGACCTATTAGCTATATATTTTATTCTTATTTAGGAAAGAAGAATACTTATACCTTTCTTTAGATCCGCGAAAGTAAATTATATATTAAATAGTAGGTTCGATATAATATTCTTCCGGTCCTTAATTATTTAGTATAGCTATTCTACTACTATTTTAATAGTTAATCTTATTCTCCTTATTATAAAACTTCTAAATTCGCTTAGGCTGTCTAGAAGCTGCGAAAATATTAGCTAATATATAGTATTAGATAAATAGGTAGGGGTTTAGGAGTATTAACCTTACGAGCTTCTTTAGGAGTTAGTATATTACTAGAGGTATCTAGATTACTAATAACTTAAGGCCCCTTTATCCTTTAGAGCTTAGCCTTCTATTCTCTCTATATTCTTATTATAAGGTTACTTAGAGCTACTAGGTCTTATTCTAGCTATAGTAATAGGCTATTAGTATTATTACTACTTATAATCTTAGAGATAAATATAGGCTTCGTTACGTAGAAGATATATTAATATTCCCGTAAGGAATAGTATCTTTATACTTAGCGACGCTTAGAACTACCTTAAGCGATAGGTCCCGCCGCCTCCTCTATAGCTACCTCCTTATATTTATCTTTAGGTTTAATATTAGATATATATATAGGTATAAGTAACGAAGTCGATAATAGTCTAGGCTATATCCTTTTAGATAATAGAACTTAATCGTTAGGATTAGATAATCGTCCTATAGTCGTAGTACTAGAATTCGGCTGCTTGCGCTGTATAGATAGTACGGTACGGGTTAGCTATCGCTACTTATATTATACCGACTATAACGATTAGTTAGTATAAGACTTATATACTAAGGTATATATACTATTAATCTATCCTTCCGTCTGCTAATTATATTCTCTCTCGATTTTTAATATTTCCTACTAGTATATTTGAACCTATTAGTTATTATCTATTAGGGCGTTTAGGTAGATTATCTAGCACGCTAGCTATTCTACTCTATATATAAAGATATTTAGTATCGTTATCCCTATACTATCAGCTATTTCAGCTATATTTGATAAATACGCGTCTCTAATTTATTATTTACTAAGCTGCGTTAGTAGTTCCTAGTATTAGTATTCCCCTAAGGACCTCGTTTTATAGTATAGTTCTATATTATTTCCTTCTTTCTATATTAGCGTATTAAATATATACGTAATATTAATAGGTAACTTACGGTCTTCTTTTAGGTAATACTTATATCGCTTTATAATATAGTATTAATCTTAAATATTAACGACTGCGTTAGTTTATACTATATAGTTAATAGGTTATATCTATTATTATATATTAATTATACTTATAACGGAGGTTTAATTTATTATATAAAAGCCTATCTTTTCCGTCTCCTAAATATAAAGTTATCTAACGGACTAAATATAGGAGTAGAGGAAAGTTATACGCCTATAATAATAGTAGGTACTAGTTTCTTCGTAGGGCTAGTTATAGGGTTATTAGAGAGTATATTAATATTATTAACGCTGGTTATCTTTAAAGAGACCTCTTCTTTATATATTTATTTAGAGGTATCCTTATTAAGGTTACTATTATATCTTTAATATTTCCTAGGCTCTACTACTCTATTACTCTCTTTAGTACTTCTCTTAGGCCCTAGCTACTTTTCTTTAATAGCCTTAATCTACTAATATATTAATACTTAGAATAAGTTACTTAGTTCGAAGTATACCTTTTACTTATTTACTTTAGTCTCCTAGGCTTTTCTAGTAGCTACTACTTATTCTGCCTTTATCTTAGCTATTATTAGAAGATTTTTGTTATTTATTTAATATATATAAGGGTCTTCGCTAGTAACGAGGTGGTATAAGGTTATTAAGGAGTATTATCTATAATAATATAACTAGCTATAGGTAGCTAGACGGGCGAGGTCCTTAGGGAAGGAGGCGAAGTTTTTTAGAAAGGGGAGGCTTCTTTAGCGTATTATTATTATATTATTTTAATTAATATCGAATTAGCTTAGAGTCTATTAACTAAGTTAAATAGAAACTTAGCTAAGTTAGACTAACTTCTATCTAACTTAGATAGAATTCTATCTAAGTTAAACGAAACTATCTAAGTTAAACGAAATTTTCCTACCTTTTTGAATAGTTACTACTATAACTATACCTCCAGCTATAGTTCCCCTATATAAGACGAATATCGCTATTTTATCTATATCTTTAATAAGTATATACTGCCTCTACCCTATTAGCCTAGGACCTTAAGACCTTAGATACTACCTACTTAAGTATCTATTAATAAATATATATAGAGCCGGACTTACTAGATTCGCTGTAGTATATTAATAATATATACTTTACCGCCGGCTTTTAAGTTATATAGGTGTGATATAGAGTTATATTATTAGCTCGACTAATTAAATTAGTTCTTCGACTTAGTTAATAATAATTAGATACCTCCTTCCGTTTATAAGACGTCCTATAAAGAGAATCTCTACTAGTAGATATATATTAAGCTAGTAGAACTATATCCTCTATAGTAGCGATAGTATTTAGATTTGTTAGAGATAACTAATTTAGGTTAGGGAAAGCGGTAGGTAGTATTAGCTAGGTCTTTATAGTATAATTCTAGGATATAAATATTATATTAGTAGTTTTAAGTCGAATAGTATAGTTTCTCTATACTCTCTAATTTAAACGACGGGGTCTACTATTTATAGTATTTAAACTAGTCCTTAAATTTATACCTTCTATCTTTACTATTACTACTAATTAACCCGCCTAAAGTATTAAATCCTATAGTACTATATTTAATCTATATCTATATTTACGCTTTTAGAGGTATAGGTAAGGGGGGAATAAAATAATTATAGTTTCCTTATTAGTATATCTATATAAATAATTTATTTCGTTTTTTAGAATATATAGTTAAGCTATACCGTAGCTATTTACTAGGAAAATACTTTTTAAACTACTAAAATAAGGTTAGTATATAGTTAAGGCGGAATAGTAGAGGAGATATAGACTTACTACCGCTAGAATATATATAATAATAGGAGAGCTAGTAAATATAACTAGTTTCTCTAGTCGCCCGTAGAGATCTTCCCTTAGTAAGTTAATTAACTCTTTAAGTTTTACTAACTTCGGTATATTAGCGGTGAGTTTATTAATATATTTAGTATAAATACTATCTAGCGGTATCTTAGCCTAATTCTATATTAGGCTAGCTAACTCTATAAAATCCGTATAACCCTTACTATTATAATATAAATCCCCCCCTTTAAGCTTATCTTAAGTAAGACTAAGGTTATTGAGCTAAGCGAGTCCTAGAAGGCTTATAACTATAGTAATAGTATATAGTCTATATACGCGTTTAAAGTAGTTAGTAGTCGTTAGCGTAGGTATCTCCTTACTAGTAGTATAAGTAATTAAGTATTCTTTAGTATATTTAGCTTTTACTATATCTTAGATCCTCTAGTCCTTAGCGCGAAGAGCTATCTTTTATACTAATAAAGGTAGGTATATAATATAACGAATCTTATAGGGAGGTAGTTATACTAGATTAGTAGTCCTAGAGATATCTTAAGTATATAATATCCTATTCTTAATATACGGATAACTAATATTCTATTTATAGGCTAATAGAAATATATTATAATAACTCTATAGCTTATTAGAAATATCGCCCTCTAAGTTAAGATACTTAAGTTTAAGTCTCTTAAAATAAATATTCTCTGCTTTTTATACTTTCTTAAATATAATCTTATCTTCTATTATAATTATATCCTCCCTCTTTTTAGCTTTAATCTCTTTAGTAAGAGATTAGTAAGTCTAGTAGTATTAATATTATTATATATTCTACCTATATAGGTATAGATACACCGTAGCTTTAATATTAGATATTAAGTATTAATTATTTTAGACTATTCCCTTAGCTAGTTCCCGACGACTTTAGCTAGTATAATAACTAGAATAAACCCTTTCTTCGCTAATCTAGTCTAAAAGGCTACGCTTTTCTTAATTTTCTTAATATACAGATAACTAATATCCTATTAATTAGCGGAGGGATATATATTATTACCGCTCTATACCTTTAACTTCGAAGGTAGGAGATACTTAGTATAATAGATTAATACTTTTAGAGTAGTAGTTATAGATAGCGTTAGAGAGCCTATTAGTACTTTAAACCTAATTATTAGCTAGTATAATAATAAGAATAAAACCTTTCTTCGCTACCTTAGTTTTAAAGGCTACGCTTTTCTCGATTTTCTTAATATACAGATAACTAAAATCCTATTAATTAGTAGAGGGATATATATTATTACCGCTCTATACCTTTAACTTCGAAGATAGGAGATACTTAGTATAATAGATTATACTATTCCGCCTCTTTAGCTTCTAGGAGAGTAAACCTAAGCTAATTTATATTTAATAGCTAACTATAGATAGCGCTATACTATCTATTCTTAATACTATTTTATTACCTAATAATAATATTCTATTACTATACTAAGGTTATTTTCGATCTTAGGTTTATAGAATCTTTTAGAGAGAATAAGGTAAGTTAAGATCTATTCCGTAAATTAAATTATAATTCTAGAGTAGAGTACTCGCCGTTAGTATATTTCTAGTTAGATCTTTTACGTGCTAGGCTGTATAATCTATATATTCTGTATATAGCGCTATTATAAAATAGTCTTAGCTATATATAATTCTTATATAAGTAGCGTATTATAGGATTATTCGGAAGGGTACCTAATCTTTTTAAAAAAGCGGACTGAATAGAAGAAGTTCCCTAAGGCGCCTAATAACTACTATAATCTATAATAAGGATAGATATTATCTCGCTTATCTCTCTAGGTATTAGTAGAGCCTCTCTTAATCTTTTTAGCCCTCCTAGCGCCTTTAAGTTACCTTTAATTAAGAGGTAGTAGTATAATAAGCGTATTATATAACGCACAGCTTAGATTTAGGTTAGTTTAACTTAGTTAGTATAAAACGTATTATATAAGGCTAGGGTAGTATTTAGTAGCGGGAAAATAATAAGGTAGAGGTTAAAGTACTTATATCTAATCGTAATCCTACTATTCTAATACCTCTAGATCTTTAGCAGCTACTCTATCTACTACTACCCTAACTATCTTAATATTATATAACTTTAGAACCCTACTATTATAGGCCTTATTAATCTTTAACGCCTTCTCCTTATCCTCTTCTATAGTATCCCCTTCCTCCTCTTACGCCTTCTCTTCCTAATTACTAGTACAGCCGCCGTTATTTATATCAGAACGGATAAGTATAGGATTATTTAGAGGCTAGGTAGAAATACTAGTAGGCTCGCTTAATTAAGGGGGAGAATTTATAAGGCCTTAAGGCGGGGGATTTAGTAGGAGAGGTAGTAGAGTCTTCGCGTAGAGGATTCTATATATTATAGGTTTTCCCTTTAGGTCCTACTATAAGAGAAGAACGTTTTAAGCGGTAGGAGATAATAAATATACCTTAGTAAGGTTAATTTAGATAGGCCGTATTACCCTTAATAGATACTATTATACCTATTAGTAAATATCCTAACTATTTATTAACGTGCTATAACTAACGGAATACCCCTTATATAATATAAAGCTTATAGCGCCGGTAACTACGCGAATATATATCGCAGATTATATTTTATAAATCTTTATCTATAGTTATCTCTATAATCCTATTAGCTATATAGATAAGAGTGCTCCCCTAGGTATTATCTTTAGCGGTCTAGAATTTCTTAGATACTAAGAATTAGATTAGAGTATTATAACTAAGCTAGTCCTAGAGCTAGTTAGCGTTAGTAAGTAAAGTATTACGTATAATATACTATAGTAGGATAAGATAGAATTTATTATTAAGTATATAACCGATTCTAAGGATAATATAAGGCGGGTAGGTATTATCTAAGATTAGAGCTAGTGCGAAGAATAGTCTAGTATAATTAGGTTACTTAGTATAAGTATTATTATATCTATACTTTTTTAAATTAAACGAGTTATAAGACTCCTCTAAAGGTTATTTACTAGTATATCGGTTAGCTACTTTAGGTACTTTATTAAGTAGTCTTATAAGTATACGTATTACTTCGTCTCTATAAGGTAGTATATAGTCGGGTAGATTAAAGTTAGTAGTAATAGTATTAAGGACCTTAGTAAGGTCTTAGCTAAAACCTTAAAGATTTCCGCCCTAAATAGCGGCACCCTATAGGCGGTCTTTAAGTACTTAATAGAGGGTACTGAATAAACTATTACTATATTATAAGCCTCTATAGATATTAGGGAAGTTCTATAGGATTTTAGTTAGACTGCTAGACTTTAGCTTACTAATAAGCGTATAGAAATTAGCCTTAGTTAGTGTAAGCTCTAGCGTTATATTAACTTAAGAGTTAATCTAAGAAGGATTAGCGGTAACTCCTTTAGTCTATTAAGAAAGCTAGTAATTATCTATATAGTATCTAGGAATTCTAGCAGTCCTAGGTTAATTCTTTAGTTATAGGAAGTATTATAAGTTAGTCTTAGAAAGAATATTATAAGCTTTAGATCCTAAGTTACTAACTAGCCGATCTCTAGGCCTACGTTAACCTTAGTTAGCGTAGGCTCTAGTATTATATTAATATAAGGGTTAATCTAAGAAGGACTAGCTATATTAGATAGTATTATAGATAATTCTAATATATCTATAATAAGAAGAATAATAATAGTATAAATAAAGGAGGAAGAAGTTAAGTATTCTTCGCTAAGTTAGAGAGAAGAAGAATACTAGAGTATAGGACTTAGTAGTATTAGTATACTATAATCGACCGGGTTTACTAATATACTGCGGAAACGGACGTAAGGTATACCTATTATTTAATATTTTACGCAGGCCCGCTATTTTACTAGAGTATAGTTAGTAGGAGCGCGATCGAAGTAAAGGGCGAGATATATAGTACCTTATATACGCGCCTTAATATAAAATAAGATAGGATTCTCGCCTCTATTATATATCTATAAGGCAGCCGCCTTAAATTTGCGGGCGTAATTAACTTCGATATTATTTTTACTAATATAATAAAAAATCCGGTCTATTAAGCTATTATAGATACCGTCCTTATATAAGACCTCTTTAAATATTCTAAATTCGAGCTTATCTAAGGTAATACTAGCTAGAGGTTTTTTCTCCTTAATAATATTAGAGGCGAAGAAAAGCGTATCCGCTGTTATCTCTATTAACTAGATATAGAATCCTATTTTACTAAAGGTAAGTAGACGCGTTATAGATAGAGTACTATCTATAAAGTAAGACTATACAGCACGCCTTCTATAATTATAATAGTAATTATAGGTATTATTAATCTTTCTAGCTATACCTAATTTATAACTCTCCAGCTAGTATTAGGGGATTATAGGTATAAAAATAGAGGGGAATACTATTTCTAGCTACTATAAGGCCTTACTAAGTTTAGCCTAGTTCTCCGGTATCCCTAGGGACGTACTAATAATATATCTCCTTTCTATCTCTTTCTTTAATACTATTCGAATCTCCTTATAGTAGGCCTGTTCGACTATAAGGCTATACGAAATAACTAAGACCGTCTAATTCCTAGGGTTAGTATTATTATAGAATTCGGTAGAAGGTAAAGAGGCTTAAGAGGAGGGGGAAATAGCAGCGGCGATAGCTAGCGCCTTATACTAGTATTCTATAGCGGGTATATATATATAAGATAGAGTATCGACCAATACGTTAGTAGTAAGAGATAGGTATATTAGAAAGGATTAAAAGGGTGATATAGAATATATAAAGAATAATTCTAAACTACTAGGCCTACTTAGGATTAGCGTATAATAAGCGATATCCGACTTAAACGCTAAGTATATTAAGTACTGTTCGACTCGATATTAAGAGTTACCTAACTCGAATAGTATCTAATACTTTATATTATTCAACTCGTAGGAGGCTCTTCCCTATATAATATCTATATTAAGCGCGGGCCTAGCTACTTAACTTTTAAGTAGCTATCCCCCTTTATTTAATAAATTAAATAGCTTATACTTAGCTTACGTTTAGACCCTAACTCCTAAATTAGAGCGTCTAGGTTGATAACGAATAATATTTCGTTAATATATATATTATTCTTTCCTTTACTAGCTAATATAGCGCTTATAAGACTAAGCTTACTAGAAGGCTCCTATTACTTTAAACCTTATACTAAAGTTATATCTATATTACCTATTCTTACCTATATAGTATTAGTACTAGTCTGCACTCCCGTATAGTTCTTTATATATAGCGCCTCCTCCTTCCTATACTATTAGCGCTGTCGTTTATAGTTATAATACCCTTAGTTAGATACGACCTAATTAGGATAATAGAGCTCGCCTATTAGAGCTAAAGGCTGCTTCCGCTTTAGATTAAAAACTAGTAACGGAGGCGGTAGATCTTTAGTAGGCGGCTTTATACTATTAAATTACTTAGGCTTAATATAGGCTTTAGATATTAGCAGAGCTATAAAGTCTTCTTTTAGGTTCGCTGACCCTATAGGGAATATAAGATATAATAGTAAAAATTTATTCTTATACTAGCTTTTAGTAACCTTTTTTAGATATCTAGCTAATCTTTATTATCTAGCTTACTTATACGCCTATCCCCTTATTATATTATCTCTACTCTATTTAAATAATACCTTCTAATCTACTCTATCTATATCGTCCGTAATAAAGTAGTAGTTATATATCTTTAAATTTCGCTAAGATAGCCGAACTACCCGCCTATTATACTAAATATTATAGAATTATATTTAGTCTATATCTATATTTATACTTCTAAATATATAGGTTAGGGTAATACTAGTTCTAAGGATACGTTTTATAGAGATAAGGAAGCGCTTATTATCCTCTTCTTAAAATAGCTATATATATAATTTATCTCGCTTTTTAGGAGGTATAATTAAGCTATACTATAGCTATTTACTAGGAAAATACTTTTTAAACTACTAGAATAAGGTTAGTATATAGTTAAGGCGGAATAGTAGAGGAGATATAGACTTACTACCGCTAGAATATATATAATAATAAGAGAGCTAGTAAATATAACTAGTTTCTCTAGTCGCCTATAGAGATCTTCCCCTAGTAAGTTAATTAACTCTTTAAGTTTTACTAACTTTAGTATATTAGCGGTAAGTTTATTAATATATTTAGTATATATACTATCTAGCGGTATCTTAACCTAATTCTATATTAGGCTAGCTAACTCTATAAAATCTATACGACCCTTACTATTATTATATAAAGCCCCCCCTTTAAGCTCGTCCTAAGTAAGACTGAGGTAGTTACGCTAAGAGAATTCTAGAAGACTTAGGATAATAGTAGCAGCGCGTAGCTTATAGGTACGTTTAAAGTAATTATTAATTATTAGCGTAGGTATCTCCTTACTAGTAGTACGAGTAAGTAAGTATTCTTTAGTATATTTAGCTTTTACTATATCTTAGATCCTCTAGTCCTTAGCGCGAAGAGCTGCCTTTTACTTTAGATTTAGGAAGTATATAATATAACGAACCTTATATAGAGATAGCTTAATAAGCTTAGTAGTCCCTTTAATATCTCTAGTTATAGGCGTCCGCTTAATTTTAATAGAGTTTAGGATAGCCTTTATATCTATAATATTCTTATTATTCTCGCTCTTATTAACTAGATTCTTTCGCTTTCGGTAGCTAGCTATCGTTTTTCTAACAGCCTTAACTTCAGTATAAGTTAGATATTAATAATCCTTATAATCCTCCTACTATAGCTACTTAATTATACGGATTATAGCTACGCAGTTACCTAAGTTATATATCTAAGGTATAGCGGAAAAACCCTATACTTAAGGTAAAAATATCCTATATAGACTTATATACTAATTATTTATATAAGCGTTATTCGATTCGTCCTCTAGTATTTTAGTAAGAATTTAGGTATTAATTTCGTTCTTAATATCTAAGACTATCTTAGGATACTCTCTATTAAGGGTTCGCGTCTTATAGAACTTATTAATAAAGATTTAGCTAATATAAAAATTATAGTTATATAGAGATAGACCCTAAGGGTCTTATAGTACTTCTATAATATACTTTTTATATAATCCCTTTATAGTTAATAGGAGAAACTACTCCTATTTATCTTTAACTTTTCTAGCTTTATTATATCTTAGTAGTTTAGTATTTTCTCTTATAAGTAGGGTAGTATTAATATTATTATAGGTTTTACCTATATAAGTATAGATATACTATAGCTTTAATATTAGATATTATATATTAATTATCTTAGACTATTCCCTCAGCTAGTTCCCGACGACTTTAGCTAGTATAATAACTAGAACGAACCCTTTCTTCGCTAATCTAGTTAAAAAGGCGGCGCTTTTATTAATATATAGATAACTAATATCCTATTAGTTAGTAGAGAGATATATAGTATTACCGCTCTATACCTTTAACTTTAAAGGGGGTAGATACTTATTAGAATAGGTTAATACTTTAAATTATTTAAGATTTTAATAACCCTTATAATATATTTTGGATACCTCGCGCTATTATAATAAGAGTTAGTACTTAAGGATATATATAATAAAAATTATAAGTATCTAGTTTAAGTTAGACGTTAGCAGGTTCTCTTAAAAGCTAGGAATTAAATAGATATAGACCTTTCCAAATCTAAGATTATCCCTATTTATACCCCCCCCTTACTAATACGCCTTCCGCTATATCTAAGCGGTATAATATAGCTAATAGATATAGGGTTTAATCTTTATTATCTAGCCTTCTAGGTCTGCTATAGATAACAGCCCTTAGAGGGTTCGGGTATTATTAATAGATTTGTTTCCCTCCTTAAGCTGGAATAATAATTCTATATACTACTATATAGTATCTAACTATTATAGTCGGTCTTTAACTTTAGTTATATTAACGCTAGGGTGGTATTTAGTAGCGAGTAAATAAGAAGGCGGAGGTTAAAATACTTATATCTTATCCTAATCCCCCTGCTTTAAAGCCTCTAGATCTTTAGTAGCTACTCTAGCGTTTACTACTATACCTATCTTAATATTATATAACCTTAGTATCCTGCCTATATAGACCTTATTAATCTATAATACCTTCTACTCGTCCTTATCTATTAAATTCCTCTCCTCTCTATTATTCTCTTCCTTATAATTTATACTACTACTACTATCCTCGCGGGAGCTGATATCTATAGGCTTCTTTAGATTCCTGATAGGCGGAATAGTATACTTATTAGTAGGATTAAAAGGATTAATAAGAGGCTTTAGGGTAGATTATCTTTTAAGGGTATTCCCCTTAGGTAGTACTGCAGTAGAAGGAGGTTTCGAGCGGTAAGTAATATTAAAAATACCTTTATAAGGTTAGTTTAGATAGGCTATATTACCCTTAATTAATACTATTATACCTATTAGTAAATATCCTAACTATTAATTAATATAGTATAACTAACGAAGTACCCCTAGGTTAACGTAGAGCTTATAACGCCGGTAACTAAGTAAATATATATAGCGAATAGTATTCTATAGATCTAAGTTAGTAGTTAACTATATAATTCTACTAGCTTTATAGATAAGGGTACTCCCCTAGATATTATCTTCTATAGTCTAGAAATCCTTCGTTACTAAGATTTAGATTAGAGTATTATAACTAATTTAATCCTATAGCTAGTCGGCGTCGGTGATTAAAGTATTATATATAATCTACCTTAGTCGGATGAGATAGAACTTATCCCTAAGTATATAAATAATTCTAAGGAGGATATAAGGCGGATAGGTATTATCTAAGATTAGGGCTAATATAAAGAATAGTTTGATATAGTTAGGTTACTCTACGCGAGTATTATTATATCTAGCTATTTTAGAATTTATTAAGTCGTAGGAATCCTCTAAGGGCTATTTACTAGCTTATTAGTTTACTATAGTAGGTACTTTATTTATTAGTCTTATTAGTATATATAGTACCTTATCGCGGAAAGGGGGTGTATAATTAGGAAGGTTAAAGTTAGTAGTAATAGAGTTAAGGACCTTAGTAAGGTCCTTACTATAACTCCTTAGATTTATACCTTAAAGGGCGGTACTCTAGAGGCGGTCTTTAATTACTTAGCGTAGGGCGCTAAAAAGGCTAGTATAGTACCTTAGGCCCCTATAGATATTACTAAAGTTCTACGGAATTCCTAACTTTATCTTACTAACGACGGTATAGAAGTTAGCCTCTATTAGGATAGGCTTTAGCATTATATTAATATAAGGGTTAATAAGAGGGAGACCAGCTATATTAGATAATATTATAAATAATTCGGAGGGGCGGGTGATAAGAAGAATTTAGGGATAGTATAAGTAGATTAGGGAAGAACTTTAGGATAGTGCGAATAGAAGAAAGAAAGGTTAAGGATTCTTTACTTAGGATAGGAAAGGGTTAGGGATTCTTTACTTAGGATAGGAGGAATTAAGGATTATTCGCTAATTTAGAAGGACCGGCGGGTAGTAGGGATTTATACTAGGGTTTAATTTATAATAGCGATTAGTTAGTAGTTAGTAAAAGTAGTAAGTAAAGGTAATACTAGTAAGGTAACTATATCTCTAAATAGGTAAACCTTAATATAATTAGGCGATATAGGCTATTCTCTATAGAAAAGTACGTTATAGTAGTAAAAAGTAGGTAAGTTAAGCTACTAAAAGATTAAAAGTAGCGAGCTTAATATAATAGATAGAGATATTAATTAAGAGCGGAATTTATATATATATAGTACGTAGAAAGCGGATAGCTGGTTTCTAATATACTATATCTAGCTTTATACTTAATATATAATATCTAATAAAGATAGAGTATTATAAATTATTATCTACTTATAAAGCTTAATTAGCTTTCTTATTCTATTCTTTAAAATATAAATCTTAGTTAAGTACTCTTATATAAAAATAGTCTAATTTCGACTTAGACGTATATTTTAGTAATAGGGATATATACTATAAGGTTTATAACTAATTATATTTCCTAATAAGATAAGTAAGTAGGGCGTTTATTAAATATATTATATAGAAAGAAAATCCCCTTAAACTATCTATTAATTAACGTCTTCTATAGGATAATATCCTACTATACGTATATTATAATTTACTTAATAGTAATAGTTAGAGATAGGCGATTTAAGGCGATATAAGGATAGATTTATCCTAATCTATAGCGGGTTAGCTTAATAGATTTAGTAGCGAATATATTTACTAATACCTACTTAGACGCGTTAATTTTAATAATAATACCTCTATATTACGCCTAAGCTAGATAGATCGATAGTATAAATACTACTAGAAGTAGTATAGTAGTAGAAGCGGCCTAACTAAGTATCTACTACGCTATAAGGGCTAAGACCCTAATTAGACGCGTAGGAGATAGGTACGCCTTAATAAAGATAAAGTTAAGGGCCCTACTTATAAATGCTAAAGAGATAAGGTCGACGTAATTAGTAATAGTCCCTATAAAGGTAAAGGTAGATAAGTCCCCTAGGAGGACCTAACTATTTTAATAGATAATAATACTTTAGGGTAATTACTTAAACTTATTAACTCTACTAACGAGATCTAGTACTAGTAAGATAAGCTAAATATAAAACTTAATTAATTAAAGTTAATAATAGTACTAAGTACTATAGGTACTATCTCTACCTTAATAGTTAGCTCTATAGAGTACTACCTATAGGAGTAAGGTACTAGTAGGCCTTTAAAGGAAGAGGATATAATCTTAGCGGAGTCTATCTCTATACCCTAGTCTAAGTTAATACCTAAGTTAATACCTAAGTTAATACCTAAGTTAATACCTAAGTTAATACCTAAGTTAATACCTAAGTTAATACCTAAGTTAATACCTAAGTTAATACCTAAGTTAATACCTAAGTTAAACTAAGACTAGCACCCTTTCTAATTAGAAGCTAATTATACCCTAGCTTTATAGATATATAACGCGCGACTATCTAGTAGTATAATAGATAATTTCTTTAAAGATACTTAATTATAACCTTTCTATAGATACTATAGCTTTAATAGCGCTTAATAACTAAAAGCTAAGCTATATACTATTAAGTATTCCGCTACTACTAGTAGATAGTCTTAGCAAGCGTTTAGGGTCCTATTAATTTAACTAGATAAGGCGACTAGAATATATTATATACTCTACTTTAATATAATAGGTATAATACAAACTCTTATTAGATATAAACCTTTTAATTTAAGTATTAACTATACACCGATACGCTAGCGAAACCTTAACGGGGGTCTAATTATTAGTAAGATATATATAGCCCGTTAGTAGTAGGAGATATAAGATAAGCTCCCTAATAGCTTAACAGTAGTACTAGTTATAATATCGTTAGATAAGACCTATTTATTATAGATATACGGAGATTAGTAGGCGTAGCTAGTCTATATTACTATTAATAACCTTAATTAAGGTATTCAGCGGGTATAAGTTCAGCTAGGGATAATATTACTTAGACTAGTGCTATTAGTCTATAATAGTATAAAAGTTAAGGTATATTACTACGCTATAGGGCTTATAGTTGAGGGTAAGTTAGCTAAAGTACGGATCTTACTTAATATACTAATAGTATTCTATTAAAGTACTTAAAGAGCTAGCGCCTAAGGGGATCCTTATTATATACGTAGATAGACGAATATAATAATACTACCTAATACTCGCGTCTATACTAGGCGACTATAAGGAATAAGTCCTAATAACCTTAATTAAGAGCGGTAAATACTATCCGGTCTACTTAGTACTACTAAATAAACGGGAACGACTACGTCCTAAAATACCGTATCTAAAGCGAATACCTAAAAATATTATAGAGTAGCTATAGATATAAAAAGCGTATAATAAGAATACGCTTAGGCTTTTACTAGATATAATAGTATATAACCGGCCTAACTTTATAGACGGCTACTTCGTAGTTAACGTCTACTAACTATAGACGTTTAATATATTATACTAATTAATAGTTAAAGGGCTATTAAACTACCTCCTAGACTAGCTAAAGGAGTATATTAGAGAGGGATAAATAAAGCTTAAGGTATAAGCCTTAATTAACGCCTACTTTTAAGCTATACCTAAATTTACTAAGCTGAGGCGATTTTAGGAGTTTAGTAAGCTAAGCTAATAGATAGGAAAGGAGAGTAAAGAGATATTATAAATTATAATACCTATCTTCGCGCCTCTTTTATCCGAAAAAAACCTAAACGTACTATATACGGGACGAGCTATTATTAACTTTATTATACTTATAAGATACTAATCCTATAACGAAGCGATACTAGAATATATAGACGTAGCGTTAGAAAGGATTAATCTACTTAAGGAGGTATTTCGAAAGTATAGACTAGTTAATAAGTAAACGGGCGAGCAAACCTTTAACTTTCCTAAATTCTATAGTATTAGTTACTATATTAATATAATTAGATACTATAGTCCGCTAGATAGATATAGTACCTAAGCCTCTAAAAGGGTATATCTAATATTACTTAAGAATTACTATAATCGAATAAATAAGTATAAGAATTACTAGGAGTAATTAATAGAATATAATAAATATTATATTAAGTTAATAATTATATAGGATATTAAAACTTTCGAAGAGATAGAGCCTATATTACTTTATTAAAAGAGAAAATAAGAAGATAAGAAAAGTATAAAGGCTGGGGTCCTCCTAAATTTATATTAACTAAGATAGCGAGCAGACGCGGAAGAGCGCTATATACTAAAATACCTATATAGATATAATAGTCGTTACTAGCGAACAGCGAGGGATATAGCTAAATAGCTAAATATAGCTAGGTTTCTCTAAAGCCTAGCTGCGTTTCTTAAGGCGTACTAAGCGAAAACGCTAAGCTACGGTAGTATAACCTTAAACTTAGATATTAATAGAAGGGAGGTAGACTATAGCTAAGTTAAGAGCTACTTAGTCTATATCTATTTAGGCCTTATATATTAGAAGACTATAGGAGAGGACTCCTCTAATTTAGGATATCTCTATAAGGATTTAGTAGTCTATAGACCTTATAAATATTCGTAGTATTTAACCTAGCGTAGAGATTACGTATAGGTCTAAGAATAAGACTATAAGAGTTAAAACCTAAAAACTATATAGGAGGGAAAGTTAGTCGGCTAGGTCTTAGTTATTATAGAGGTAAAGGATCTTAGTACTAAGGACTTTAAGTAATAACTTAGTTATATCTAGGCTACCTTTATAGAAGTCTTTAATTATTAATATCTAGGGTAGGTATAAGAGTACTATAGAATAGTTAAAGTTAAAAAGGTATAGGCGTTACTTATACTTAATCCTTAAATAATAGGCGCTCGCTGCTTCTATAGACTACTAAATATTAAGCGAAGTACTTATCTAGTACTAGGAATAATTAGAGGAAAAGAGATATTTTATATTAATAGTTTTATCAACTAGGACTAATATAATATAGTATATCACCCCAAATTCCTAATAATTAATACTAAGGTAGCGTAACGAATCTACGCTAAATTCCTACTAAATTCTCTTTAGGTAACGCCACAAACCTAAGTATAATACTATAAAAGGAGGAGAGATAATACTATAGATATATCTAGGTTAATAGAGCGGAGGAAATACTGCTATTAACTACCCTCACAGCGTCTAAAGCTAAGGCTTTAGTCTTAAGGAAAACCTCTAATATAAAGAACTAACCTATAATTTTAATTACCGCAGCGGTATTAATTCGCTCTTTAGTATATTTAATTATAGCTTTATTATA
>JAEUBA010000131.1:0-58459 GCA_018257865.1 Stereocaulon alpinum | reverse complement strand
AGCTACCTTACTAGTAAAGGAGAGGCTATTATTATAGCTAATAATATTTTAAATAAACTCTTTACTATAAGTAGTCCTACGGCGTATAGGGTACCTATCTACTAGGATATCTTTAATTTTATAAAGTAAGTTATTTATTTTACGCGCTATAAGCTTACGGTCCTTTTCTAGTCTATTAGGTAATAGATCGACCTCTTCTAGCTTATATAATTAATTAGGCGGTAGCTAATCATTCTTCCTATTATCGCAGTATAGCTACTAATTATCAGGCCTACGTTCTATAGGCTAAGACTAAGTAGTATAGTAGGGGTAGGTATTAGACGTATTATAGAAACCTTTATTAATTATAAAGAGCTTTACGTCTTTAGCTGTAGCTAGGTCCCTATATAACTAAAATATAGCCCTATTCCTTAGCTAATATAGGCTACGCTGGCGACTAAGGTAGTCTAGGCTATAGTCTTCTATAGTTCGTTCCTAGTAGGCGTAGTAGCGTAGAGTACGCTTAGAGTATACTAGTTTAGGTAGGGGAGTAATTAAGTTAATATCTATAAACTTAGTAGGCGCTAACCTAGTAATATCTTCTAGAGTAGGAGCTAGTAGAGGGACTCTTTATAAGATTACTACCTATAACCTTAAATTAATAGGGGTACTATTACGCTGTATTACCGAATAGCTATAAAGGTAGGAGTTATAGGATAGATATTAAAAAAGCTAACCTAAATAGTTCCTAGGCTCTATATCCCTTAGTATAGTATTTAGATTATAAGTATTTAAAGCCGCCCTCTACTTCCTCCCTACTCTATCTCTTATACTACCTTAGTTACTACTGTTTATATTATTATCGCGCTTACTAAGGACTATCTACGCGCTTATCTATAGTTAAGCTATCGCTGGGGAAGGGCTCTTAGGGGAAGGGACGGTATTTTCGCGTAGAGGTTAGTTAGGGGTAGCCCTAGTCTTTCTACTAGCCCTAGGTTATATCCTACCTCTTATCCTACTATTAATAGTATTACTACGCTTAGTAGGAGCCGTATAAGGCCTCTTTAGAGGTAGTAGAGTTAGTAGGGATAAATCGGTAGGAGTAGACTTATTAAGGACGTAGTTAGGGCGTTTCTAATTCTATAGCTTTCGCGTAAGGTACAGCTTATCTATAATAGGATAAGTAGGATTAGATTAAGATATTACTAATAGTAGGATATTATTAGCTATATATATAGAAATAATCTATAGAGTAATAAAAAAAGGACTGAGAAGTATAGGTATTAAAAATAATAAACCCTAGGCGGAATAGATCCGTATAGGAAGAACTAGTATAGAAAATATTAATTAGAGTAAAACTTCGTCAAAACTATATTAATTTTGATAATTCCAGCGTTATTAGAAAGCGTATAAAAAGTGTTATAATATACAGTTGAGTAGATAATATTATATAGGTAAAGTTCTAAGTGCGTATAATACGAAAAAATAAAGATATTTTAATAGTTGATAGAGTCTTGGTATCTTAATTCTTTTAAAAACCATTAGTTAGAATGGCTCGGGAGATCTATAGGGTCCCAATTGCCGATTTTCTATTATAGTAAGAAAGATACTAGTAAGCTAGGCCTTACTATCTCCTTATTTAATCCCTACCTAATATTCTCTAAGTAGGTAATTATTAGCCTCTAGACTAACAACTTACTATTTTGCGGAATAGCCGAATACTTAGAGCTAGAAGAGTAAGTACGCCTTAATATAGGCTTTCTAGCGAAGCTAATTAAAAAGCTAGATAATAAAAAAGACCTCTAATTCAACGGTACTACTATCTCTACCAACGGCGATACTACTATTTCTAGTAACGGCGACATTCTGAAGCTCTCCTAGTAACGGCAGTATAGTAAAATTAATATAATCGATACCGCTAGCGATATTAAATCGTAATATATTAAGGAAAGGGCTTAAGGCGCCTATATAGCCTCTATATATTAACTAAAGATAGCCTTTACCTTATCTAAAGTAGCCTAAATTACTTAGCTAGCGAAAGAAGACGCTGATTAGTTAAATAAATAGCTAAATTAGTAAAAGAAGAACTACCGCTAAGGCCTATAATTTATTAAGCTTACTCTAGAGAAGCTAAAACTACTAGTCTTTATTAATACTACCTTCGCTAATAACGCTAACCTTAGCTCTTAGATTAGGTACGTTATTATCCTTACTAACGAGTAATAATTAGGTGAATCGACTATTAATATTAGCGGTAATATTATCTACTAGAGTAGTACTAAATATAAGAGAGTTATAAGATTAGTACTAGCTTTAGAGCTATATATAATAGTAGTAGGGTTTAATATTACTACTACTCTATAATCTACTATTAAGGGTATTACTTAGGCGAAGATACTACTAATTTTATATACTAACTCCTACTCCCTATATAACTATATTATACGCCTTAGTACTACCGCTAAGAAACGCCTAATAATTAATATAATAAGACTATAGTAGTCCTATAAGAGAAGGGAAATTAATAAGGTATAGTAGATTAATAGTAATTATAACTTAGTAGATATTATAACTAAGGAGCGCTACTACTAAGTATTAAAGTAATTAGTAGATAGTAATACTATTAAGTTAAAGATAAACGCTTAAGTAGAAAGAGAAGCTATAACCTAACTAATTAAATTATAGTATTACTTAACCTTATAGGCCCGTTTCTATATTAGCTAATTACTAGATTTAGCGTCGACTAGTACTATTTTTTTAACTTTCTAAAACTTTTACTAGTATTAGAATAACGTCGCTCCGCTCTGTAACTAGCAGCTTAGCGCTAACTCCTAGATAAAACACTATAGCTTAGCTAGCTAGATTCAAGACAATCCCCAGTTTACTAAGCCTAATAGACACCCTGCGAATCAGGTTGTCCGGGGCAGGTAATAGGGGATCAAGCAACCTTACTAATCGGTATAACCTAGCAGCAATAGGTTCTACCGACAGATAGATTTCAAAATGCCATTGGTACCATCAAAGCCACCAAGGAACAAATCCCAGCTCGCATTATCGGACTCAAAATCACCAAAGGCAAGGCATAAATCAGTATACATGTTGTCGTGGTAGAGCACAAGAACATCGGGAAGGCTTTGACACATGTTCAGGGGAACCTGGAGGATCTGATTCTGACGATAGTGCCATTCCGTTCTACGAGTTCCTACGACTTGATCGCGACAAAGAGCAGACTGGACGCTACTCAACGATGGTAACCTGCGATTTCATGCATCGTTTACGCTGTGAGCTGCTTGATAGAACATCCTATGGCTCTACGATTCTAACCATAACACTGCTGGCGGTTATATCTTCATAAGTTGCAAGTATGGTTCTATACCCACTCATGCAACTTAGACAATCCCATCTGCCCCAAGTTGGAATGACGCGAACACCGATCTCTGGGGGTGCCAATGCCCGACTTGTGAGTTGCAATTACGCTCATTCTAGTGCAATAAATTTCCAGGCTAAGTCTGGACTAAGACGTTCGGTACTTACCTCGATAGGGAGAGCAGATCGTATATCAAGGCGAAAACCGCACCGCCAGAAAAATCGCTCGCAGGTACAAATCGAGCAATTGCGAAGATCGTCGCACTCCAGGAGGAATCCAAGGCATAATCCCCTTTGATTATGATATGGCGCACTAGGACACGAACGCGTACCCGATCATTGGATGACGGACGTCTCCTTGCAATTACAACACGTAAGAGTGTCACCTTTCACGCCTACAGATAAGCATTAGTCGGCGAAACATCGGCATTTCTAGCATAAGGAATAGCTCATTGGCGATTAACTCTTCGAGTCGGGTATCCGCCTGTGCGGTGTGTCACGTACTTCTTGAGCGATTTCAGTAATCTGCTGCGCAGCGGAAATCCTCTGTCGCACTACAGTCGCCATAGCAACCGTGGTCTACTGTCGAAGCCATGCATTCTGACCGGGATTACACAAGAAACTTAATACCGGTCTTCTATACAGCCGAGATCACTCAAGAGGTTAGTCTGCTGTGCCAGATTCCATGCAGACAGATATTTGACCATCTTAAAAAATCCTTCCATCCTCCGAGTCCTGTCATCCTCCAACTTCGGCAACTTCTTTTCATCCAGCAATTTCTGTTTATTCATCAACGTCTTGTGTCCAACCTTTTTTTATTCTCCAACCTCCGTTCGTCCTGCTTAGCTGCGTGCTTGCCTGACTGACACCTATACATCATGAATACTCCTTCTAAGAGTCGTGCACTTTCTAGCTAGACAAATCCAACAAGCTACACAGCCAGAATAATTCTCACAATTTGCACTGGCTACAAATTTCTAGCTTCAGCGGTCAGACGCTCACTGCTTCTATATTACGAAGAAGTGGGAGAAAGGAGGCTCGTAACAATATTCCCACAAAACACATGCACTATGATAAAATTCGAAGGCTGGACGAAAAGTGGCGACACTATGTACCTACAATGTTGGGATTGATCGCCAAATGCCAGCAAATGTGCAAGCGCCAAAAGTGCTCCCTCAGTCCTATCTGCGCACCGTCGAACACCAAATCTTCCCCAAGCACGTATACAAGCGCTCCTCAAACTTGTTATACTACTTACCTTCATTATCAAAGTGGGATACAAGGCTGCTAATCAGGTCGTCTAACAATTGTGAACACGCCTCGACTCCTTCATACTGACCGGCACTCTTGTTGTTATTAATGTTTGCGCTTGGAATCAGCAGGTTTGCACCAAGGCACACGTGGGCCTTGATGCCAAGTATACAAAGATTGGGAAAACAGACCATGATTGTGGAGGTTGGGAGGGTGCTGAGTAAATATATACTAATACACAGGTGAGTTGTGAAGCCTGTTGCGGAAAACCAATGGAACCCACAGAACACTTGTGCGAGGAGTTGGAAACGGGCACATCGAATACTGAGCGACGCGGACTTGCAAAAAGAATGTGATCTACAAACAATTCAACATCCACACCTCCCCATAATTCATCGACCAGACCCACAACGTTACCGTCCTAGGTATCGGCATGGTAGACGCACATGGCAATAAGGTCGGCTGGATGCTCAGCGATTTTTTTGCCTTTTGGCACATCTTTGAACTTGCAAATCATCAACCAACAGCGTAATCATTGATCTAGTCTCGATAACTTAGCCAGCACTCGTACTCACATATTCAATGGTGATGTTGATGAGGAAACGGCAGCATTGCTGCGCAAGAGGAAACTACGGGTCCAACGTCTTTCCAACAACGGAGCTACTTCTATGGAACTGAATTATACAAGCCTCGCGAACAATCTAACATTATTAGACACGCTCAAGCAGCATTGCTTCTGCAGCATCATATCTCGTAGACGTCTACGGTATGGGCAGAGTGAAGCAGTGGATATCAATATCACTGGAGTAAAACATTGATCAAACCACGTCAGGACGGGAGGGTGATGATAAAGATGATATTCATGGAAACAGAGATCTAGATATGAAGTGCGAGGACGTGATCAGCGAGATCAAAGTCAGGCTCCGGACATCTTAACGCGTTCGTGATCAAAATTCACCATTGAAGGAAAAGCTGAACGAAAGACTTAATTTAAAGCAAACTGGGACCATGGCTAATGTACACTGAGATTTCAAAAAATAAACCACCTTCTGAATACCTTAGACATGCGGGTAACAGAGAATCATTCATTGGAGGCCAAAGGCAAAGAGATCTAGCGCTACTCAACCAAGAGGCAAACGAGAACAGTTTTTGTCCCACATGCAGTTTTCAAAGCGAGGCTTGGCAGAAATTCTAAGCTAGCCCTTCATGTCGGAACGAACACCATTCATACTTAGCATTGCGTTTGCGGGTCCGTGCATCAATGGCTGGGCAGTTTTCAGGTTAGCTAGATTTGCACCCAGCGCAAGAGCGTGTTGGTGGAATTGACTGAGGGACGGATGGTTGGGTAGATCATATCATAGCGTTTTGGAGATACTTTGGTGTGATGAATGGGAGAGAGAACATCTTTTGACGGCGTGAAAGAGGTGGTCATACATATGGAGCGCTTGTTGACTTCCTGACGGTAGTGTCTCATGTAAAGGAGTCATTGAGTGTTAATCTGTCGACGTATAAAAAGCCTGAGTGTGTAGCTCTTCACTGAGAAAGCATTAACACCAAGCTCCATGCGGTCTTCTAGTAGGAGTGAAACTGCTGCAGACCATTATTGCATATGGTGGCTTCAAACTGGAGATTAGTTCGCTGTGTCTTAGTGGTAAAACATCAATGCTATAGTGTATTAGTTATTCCACCATTGATACAGATTTTGGCACTGGAATATTGGCCACAGTCTTGGCATGCTTTGTGGTTAGAACAATACCTTGTGTTCCTAAGAATGGATTTGTTCATCACGCATCCTTGCCACAGGCTAAACGTCATGGAAAGTACAACAACAACTTATTGAGATTTTCCAAAGGTTATGCAAGCCGAAGTTCATGAACAGAGAGACAAAAAACTAGCATATATAACAAGAGGTCATCAGCCTAACACTCGTCAAACTTCCCCAGTAATGCACTTCTCGTCCCTAGCATTCATCGTGCCAATAGCATTTCTTGAAAACAGCCCCAACGGTGTTCCACCAGCCGCTAATGGTTGAGCCGAAGCTCCTAGACTCCAGATCGCGGTTTTCGAGTCCGCGCACCTCGAATGAAGAGAATTTCTGTGCGTGTGCTATGGGTTGGGCGGCCGTGAGGGTTGCAAGGGTTGCCGCCAGCGGCAAAATTATGTGGAGGAGACGCATGAAGGTAAGACTGATCGTGGTAGAAAAGGTGTATGTAGAAGAGAAAGTGATGTTCTCTAAGTTTGCGAATGCTATTTATTTGGTAAATGAATTTGACTATGAGGGTTAAATGGATGCTAACAATGGATTGTCGCCTCCATATTCATTATCCGCCTGAAGGATTTGGGCGTCCCTATTCGTTGTAATTTTGCCTTTATTGTCTCCATTGTTGAACCCTAAGATACATTGTAAGAACAATGGCTCTGGCCAGGTACCGATAATGTATCTGATGCAGTTTCCTTCTAATCATCAAAATTGTGGGTTTCAAAGCCTCCTGACTTCCTCACAACAACCTTGGGGCGTCCACTGTGAGAGACCTTTGCTTTTTTGGAGGCATAGCCTGCATTGCCAGTAGATTTGTCGGAAGACAGATCTTGACGCGTCAAGGAACCCGGGACGCGGACATTTGTAGCCGATCGTACCTGCCCATAATATAAAGGTCATGGCCGACCTTACATAATGCTGCAATGGACGATACGGGCCGCGCATTTCGGGCTCACAATGGCTGGTCGGAGCAGCGTAGCTGTTTGTTGCTTCGAGCTGGCCTGCCTCCACCTGAGACTGGCCATTCCTACCTCCCCCTTTGCTAATTCTGGATTTCGCAAGCTTGGCAATCACTGACAGCCAACTGGTCAAAGAGAATCAGCTAGTCCCCACAGGAAGCCATTTTCTACACCGTTATGAGCACGAATCAGGGCCGGGGATACGACGGTACGCCACAATGCAGAGGATTCCTGCCTTTAGGCGAATCTCTACGCTCAAGATTAGTAAGGAGGAGGCCCGTTCTTCCTAATTAGAGGAAGGTGTAATGCTAAGCAATTGTGTTCATGTGGTACTTGGCAGTCACAGCTGGGAACGATTGAGCTGTGATCATGCCATTCTCAAATCTTTGTCAATCCGGGATCCTGCTCTTGGTATGCTGTACAATTACTTAATAAGAATTTCTGCCACAGCACCACAAATGTTATACATTTTAGACATCCCCAAACAAGGCTTGTCGCAATAATATGCCCCATTCGGAAGTTCCAAATGAATACCCTTCGATTCTTGCCGCATGCGGGCAAGTGAGTATGACCAGGATGGAGTCTCAAGACATAAAAGAGAAAACAGAGCTCACAGGCTTCCCAAAGGAGATGATAGCCGCCATTTTCTCACATCTCCCCCGCAATGGCCGTCTTGCATCCGTTGCTCTTGTATCGCAAATGTTCCATGACCTGGTCGAGGAGTTCCTCTATTACACAATATCCTTGGATGTGTGTTGTTCGACGGAAAAAGCATTGGAAACTTGTTCGTTGAGCGAGGGAGCGGGTTTATATCTACCAGCCAAGGGTATCCTTTCCTTCGAGCAATCTAGCCTGCTTATCGACAGATGGTCGGCTCGACCAGAACTCGCCCGGCATGTTAAAAATCGTAAGACACATCCGCCAGAAGGGTTTCAAAGTCGTGTGGAGTATACCGTGGCTTCATGGACGGATGCTAACTAAGAAGCACTTTAGTTTTCCTTCGGGTCCACACTCCGTGCTAGGTCTACCCCATCGCGAAACCCATCAGACTTCTTCAATGCCTGCCATCTTTACGACATTTGACGCTCTTTCCACCCCCACTCGAGAAAACTATGCTTGATGACCTCGCTCTAGAGTCTCTGAAGTTATACTTCCCTGTGTTCTCCGGCTCTGAACCTAATCCTTATCACATTGTTGGCGGATCAATGGCCGGCAAGATCGCATTTCAAGTAGCAGAAGGCTGTCTGTGGATGACACCTTCACTGAAGAGGTTAAACCTTTCAGGACTTCGTACCGTAACGGGAAGAGAATTCTTGCACAGCTTTTCCATGACCCAGCACGGGAGCTCGAGTGTTACCGACCTAATTTTCGAAGACTCCAATTTCGTCCCAGGTCCCACTCTTGAACACTTCCTGCTCTCATCTCGGACTTTGAAGCATTTCGTGTTCGAAGTTCGTTCTCATCTCCACTAGGCTCGACCGGTATGGCATAGTAGCGTCACAACATACCATCTCTATCAGGGCTTGTCGGCCCACAAATACTCGTTAGAGAAGCTCGTCATATCACAAGGGGGTTATGATGCTTTACCTCCTGATTGGCGACTCGGTTCCCTCGCCGATTTCACTCGTCTCAAGCGATCAGCAATACCTAGGACCCCCCTGTCTCAAGACCGTCTCCTCCACTCACTACTACCGCCTAATCTTGAATAAATGCAGCTCTATTACTCCAACGCCATGATAGCCAAAACTCCATTTGGAATCAGGTACGAACGAAGGCTCTGGTTGCAGGACTTCGGAAACCTAGCGGGATTGAAGATACTAAAGTTCCCGCGAATGAAGGCGGTCTGTTTCTGGTATCAGCATTATATGAGAAAAGAGCCTGCGGAGAATGGCATATACTGGAGCGATTACGGATCGAAACTTGAGATGCAAGCGATCGAAGAGCACTTCGAGGTTGTTGGGATAGAAGTCGACTTCCGGGAAACATTGGATTTCAAGTATACCATTATTGGCAGTAGGTTTCACAACTTAGAGTATGATGTGCAATTACAATAGTTATTAATAGTAGCACTCAAGTGAGCCGATGGTTCCTTGAATGGCGTCCCTATTTGGTAATGATGCCACAAATGGGACAGACCGGAGGCGGCAACTACCCCGGGTGGCTGCCTTAATGAATTCGAACCGCGGTCATTGATCATACTGACGAGTCGCGTATTCATCCTTACCCTCCCTCCCCTTATCTTGTCCCAATACGACCCTGCCAGCTCAAGCTTTTCGCTGCCTAAGGGTTGAAATGCTTGTCGTTGCTTAACGGCCAGAAGTCCGTGCAAAGGGTACTTTTGAGGCTGTTTCTCCGTCTTTGCCGCCATGACAGCTACGCCCGTGTCTCCAGCCAAACGAAAGCAGATTTTGCGCGTCATCTTCATCTCGTTGCTCCTCGACCTAGTATGTCTTATTTATAGATGCAAGAAAAACGCTCACATACCCTAGATATCGTTCACCTTCATCCTTCCTCTGTTCCCTAAGCTTCTCGAATTCTACCGCAACCTTGAACCAAACAACTCGTCCTCTCTCCTCAATCGCATCTTTCACGGTCTTAACGCCTACAAACAATCATTCTCCCGCCCCATTAGCGATCGTTACGATATCGTTCTTCTAGGAGGTGCTCTCGGCTCTCTATTCTCGTTCCTACAAGCAATTGCCTCGCCAATAATTGGTACCCTTTCCGACAAGTATGGAAGACGCACAGCCCTTCTCTGGTCCATGGCCGGAAACATCGCATCAGTGGCATTGTGGGTGGCCGCTACAGATTTTCGTACCTTTCTGGCCAGCAGGGTAGTGGGAGGCTTGAGTGAGGGAAACGTCCAGTTGGCCACAGCAATGGCTGCAGATATCAGTGACGACAAACAAAGAGGTGCTACAATGGCTTTAGTCGGAGTATGCTTCTCGATCGCTTTCACGTTTGGACCCGCGCTAGGAGCGGCTCTCGCAGGCATCGAGACCGTTGTTGCTAATCCTTTCGCAACGGCTGCTGGTTTCTCTCTTTTCCTAATTGTAACCGAGACCGCCTACTTATACTACTATCTACCGGAGACGCTACCCGCCTCACGGGCTAGACCAGCCACGAACGGTGCTGTATTGAAAGTTGGAGCTGGCGAGCGAAACCACATACGTACCAATTCGCACACACTTCTTAATTTCACGCATTTTATATTCATATTATTCTTCAGCGGCATGGAGTTCTCGCTGCCATTTATGACTTATGACCTCTTCGGCTATACGTCTTCACAATCCGGGCGACTTCTTGGCTTCATGGGTTTGATCGCTTCGCTACTCCAGGGCTCCGTCACAAGACGACTGCACCCATTGCGAGTGGTACAGCTCGGCGTAGTAGCTTGCGCCGCAGCATTCTTCACCCTCGGGCAACTGACTACGGAGAGGGGACTTTGGGCAGCTGCCACATTATTGGCGGTCACTACTGCAACGGTAGTAACTGGGCTAAATAGCTTGAGTAGCTTCGAAGCTGCGGAGGGTGAGAGGGGAGGAAAGTTGGGAAATCATCGAAGTTGGGGTGAGTCTCTAACGGCAAAGTCTCAGCGCATCTATGTTACTGATCTATCTCCACAGGCCAAGTAGGACGTTCCTGTGGCCCACTACTGTTTTGTACGCTGTATTGGTGGGCCGGTCGAGATGTTGCATATGCTATCGGAGGTGCTGGTATGCTGGGCGTCTGTGCAATTGTTTTTGGAGGGCTGAAAGCTCCGCCTAAGTCAATATCGAGGGGATAATATTCAAATGTATCACTATGTACGAATAATCATGATCAGCATTCGACGCACTGTATAGAAACAACCATATGAACAATTCAACCCCTGACATCTCTGTAAGCTCTACCAGTGACATCAAATGTATTTGTGGTGTGGAGAACATGCCCTGGAATCCTGAACTATGACCTGTCACCATGATGTTAGCGTGACCGAGCGTGACTTCTCGGGTTTGCTGGCTGAACCCCGGCTAATCTTTTCAAAACGCGATTCACGTCCCCTCTACTGAAGTTCACCAAATGGTCAATACACAGTCATTCTTTTTGTCATTCCTTTACTTGCCTCAGTACCTAGCTTCGTCTACTGACTGCCTTCAATCCTTGTCCCCTTAAAGACATGAACCTGGGAACCTTAGCACTCGTGCATCCAGTATACGGAGCCACGAGGATTCGTTACTTGTGCAAGCATGGCGCAGACAAATGGTGCTATGACTCGCGATTTCGTTGACCTCACTGAAGAGAATGAACATGCCAGCAACCTCGAGACCTCGGGTCCTGCTGCCTCCAAAGCACAACCGGCTTTGTCACAAATAGCCAGTCCTCTGGAAGTGTTGACACCGCATTCGAGACCAAAGCTCACCCCTTCCACCGGTAATAGCACAGATGGCCAAGTCCTCGCTCAACGAATTGTGGATGGAAGTTCGCAGCATGGGTCCCAGAAGAACAAGAGAGCCGCAGCGCCCAAACCTGAATCAATAACCCAAGTCCATGCCAGTAGACCCTCCTCAGCTCGCCCAAGAACTCCTACCACAGCACTCAACAATGAAAGAGACAGCACTATACCGGGTCGGAAGCCGCGAGCAGCCGCTATGGACGCCAGCCGGTCTATCGCGCGGGACTATGACGTTCTCAATCCTCTTGAAGAACGACACCAGGCCACCGTGAATACACCAAAGAAAGCTGGGAGGCCTAGAAAGGATGAGTGGACACCCACCAAACAATACACTCCCAAGTCTGGATCTAGTGGAGGCCCCGAGCGCACATGTAAGGACATGGTCTTAGCGAACGAGGACCCAGCAAGCCCAGTGCCTCAGGCTCAAGACAGTCACATAGCCAATGGACAGGGCAAAGGGCAGCTGGAAGTTACTCTCAATTTACCGATCAAACGTAGACATTCCAGCCCATTGCTCGAGATTGGCTCCCCTGCCAAGTTACTGAGAACTGAGAAATTGCAGTACGATAATAGTACATCCGCACGAGAGTGGGTTAACAAGCAGAGCCAGAACCATGACACACCGCTATCACTACAGCCGGTTCATGACTGCCCAAAACCCAATCAAGCTGGGAATTGGAATGGGCTGTCAGCTTCGCCTCCAATTGCAAGACGATCCGATACCGCGAACCCAAGGAAGGACACAGTGTTAAAGGATACTTTTTCGACCGTAGTATACCCCGCCATTAAGAAGGCCAAAAAGCGTCACAGAGGAATCCTCAGCGAGGAGGAGCTAGTCTCGATCGGCAAGAGTGTAAGCCCTCAGCCCATTGAGAGTGATGACGAAGGAGATCTACTAAGTACACGAAAGGTCGCGGTTGATATCATGAAGAAAGCCTTGAAATTCATCCCCACCCAGCGTCTGTCCCTGCCTGATGATGAACAGAGAAAGCAGATCAAGCGATGTGTCAGGGAAGACTTTAACTGGAAGGCCGCGCGGACTGGTTTCTCGTCAAGGAGGGAGCCGAGTGCCACCGAAACCGATCCGGCTAATAGTAGTGTTCCCGTGGTGCAGAGAGAGAAAAAGGCGGTTGACGTATCTGAGGAAAGGCGTTCCCAAGTGGCCACTGAGATCAATGACAGAAGACCTGACGTATTGAAACCCGCAAACGCAGCAAGGATCACAGATTTGGCCGGCTACTTGACCAAGTTGGAGAACGAGACCCATAGACGAAATTCCCGGGACGCCGAACAGATTAGTGGCCTTGTCCACGAGGACGTCTCGAAATCCGCTGGTTCACGCAACTCTTGGGCCGACCAGCCTCGTTCAGCAGCTGTCGCGCTACCTCGAAACGCGTCGCCTGCTATGGCGTCCACTGCCAAAGCCTCACCTCAGCCAGTCTTTGCTTCCGATGAATTGTTTCCACCTGGCTTCGACCGCGGCCGTTATCCGATGCAACGGCGAAGACGAGGAAACAAATTCTATACCCCAGAGCGAAAGCCGACAACCCCGAAAGTTGAGGATGTTAAAGCGCCCCGTGCTGCGACTCGAACATCCAGGCCGAAGTCGGGCAATGAACTTTTCAACCCTAAGTCATTAGCCATAGCGCGCTCGCAACGAGTCCAAGGAACGGCTTGCTTACCACAGACTCAACTCATAGAAGCTGAGATGATTCAACTGCTGGCCCAGCGCTCTGGCTCCGATAAGGTCTTGGGAGACCTCTTGAAACTCACAGCCTCCGGCAAAGCTACGACCTCGGAGGTCGCTGAGCTAGATCGTTACGTCAAGAAGATAAGGGCGAGCTTGACATCTGACAAGGGAGGTCTGGCGAACCATGCTCAACCTTCATCAGGATTAGCTCGCAACATCAACGGTGTGGCTAATACAGATTCCTTATTGAGGTCCACAGATGATATGCTCAACGCTCCATTAGATAACGACAACCCTACTCAAAGGCTTCCGTCCAGCGAGCGGGATTCAGCTGATGGATTCGAAGATAGTAACGCTCGCGTGTCTCAGCGCGAACAAAGGCGGGATATACTCTCGGTCTCGAAAGCTCAAGTTTCACCGACGTCAACAACGGGTAGCAGAAGGGACGCGGACATAGAGGCGCTAAACGCCCAACTTACCAGCAGTTCCGTCTCAGCTACTCTTGGGACGAGTCATTTGAACAAACCTTACAGAACAGTTCCCCCAATATCAAAACCTGTCATTGCTCCCCTAGCAGAGAAGCAATTGTCTATTCATCGACCGCTTAGCACCGCGCTTGATCCGCATCTGGAGCACCTTGTCGCAGTATCAGTCTTGAACGACAATGGATCATCCATTTCACAGAAACAGGACAATAAATACAGCATCTCCTCTCATCAACAGAAAGACCTTGTGAATAAACCCAATCTAGTGATACGTGCCGACTCGATGCTGAGTACGCGTGCCGCAAGTCGAAAATCGAAGGTTGTGAGGATCGAATCAAGGACTGTTGATCCAGCTCGCAGACCACAGCAGTCAACGGTCTCACTGCTCCGCCATCGAGAGCTCGGCTCCGATTCTAGAGGACGGCATGTCGATACGCAGGATGAGCTTCGCCTCCGAACGGCTGAGATGGTTGAGCCCTGGAGATCTTGGAAAGGAGCCTCAGGTGATATTGTAGCGGCTGCTTGGGCTCCGAATTCAGTGACATACGCGGTCGGAGCTGCTGCGCACACTAACGTCGAAGATCTCCAATACAACCGTCCGTGTAATCTCCTGCTGGGAGAGCTTACTTCGAACAACTTGATAGAGTTGCCGAATCACAGAGTGGATCGCCCCAAGCCCGAGACAATAGCCAGCGGACCTAATTCTACCCAAGCAGTTTACGATGCCTGCGATCCTATGGTATATGAGACAGTTACCTCGATCACGTTCGCTCCTACTGGACATTACATGTATACTGCGAGTCATGACCGGACCGTCAAGATCTGGGACACCGCCCGTAAGAGATGCTTATACACTCTACCGCACGATGCGTGGGTCACCAGCGTTGAAGTCTCCACTTATAGGCCCGGGCTGTTTGCTACTGCCACAAAAAAGATTCATGATTCTATACGAATCTACTATGCAGAGAGCCCTGAGGATTCCCCCACACATTCGGACTTCTCATCATCGCGAGCAGAACTGAGACCTGATTGGCAGATCTACCCTGAATGTCTACGATGGGGCTCAAACCCTCATACACGTCATCTCCTGCTGGCTGGTTTCCATCAGTGGCACAATAACTCGAACGAATCAGGCCAAGTAGTACTATGGGACGCTCTCGCCTTCGCAAGCATCAAAGTCTCACCATCCGCACAGAGCGTTTATGCAGCAGCTTGGCACCCGCATTCATCCCTCTTCGCAACTGGTGGAGCTCCCGGCGGTATGATTACCAACAGGTACAGCACGAAGACCGTGGTCCGAGCCTGGGATCTACGGAACACTACGCGCTATACAATGGAATATGAGTGTAGTGCTGTGGATATGCAAGACGTCACCTTCTCACCTATAGATCCAAACATCATTACTGCTGGGTGTACGGATGGTGCTTCATACGTTTGGGATTTCCGGCGACCAGACTATCCTCTCCACCGCCTACAACATGGTAAACCTATTGTCGAGTTAGATCACACTCGAGATCGAGAAGAGGCTGACACAGGGGTTATGATGAGCGTTTGGGGCCTCGGCGGTACCTTATTCTACACTGGCTCCTCCGACGGTATGGTCAAGGCGTGGGATGTGCGACGCCATCCTGCAGATGCCTTGTTTAGGGACGTTGCGCAATTTGACGCTGGGGTGCAGAGCGGAGCTTTCTCACCTGACGGCACTAACTTACTTGTCGGAGATGCCGACGGAGCATTTCATATACTTTCCTCCGCTCCTTGCGGTCCGCGTGATGATAAGTACGAGGGCGTGGAGGAGCCTATCGACCTGGTCAGAGCACCGGATGGAAGTGGTCTAAAGCTCGAGAACGACGACGACAACCCAGGTACTGAGGGTAGAGAAACAGGCCAAGAGCTTATCGAGTCTGGACAACTGGACCTCCATCCAGAATATGGGGTTACTAGAGGCCAGAATTATCGTGGACCATGGGCAAGAGACTCGAGGAACGACGACTTAGAACCCAATAAACTCGGCCTATTGTTACCGGAATATGCCAAGCTCCAGGCTTTCTCAAGAAAGGGCGAAGAACGTCCGGAAATTGCTGAGCGAATACGAGGTCTGATCAGAGCAAGAAAGCTCCTAATAGACGAGGAACTCAACAAGTATAGACGTGAGTCGGCAATCGCCCAAGAAAACCAGGAGAAGAACCGTATCACACCGCTCGCCATCTCGGACCGTATCCCTCAACTCCCAGGATCGAGTCAAGGCCCATACCCTTACGATAATACTCATTTAACAGGCCACGGTCAAAATGTCATCAATCCATCACCCAGTAATCGCCCAGTCAAGCACGACCGCAGCGGCCTCCCCAAAGAAGCCAAAGCCAGCATGCCAACTGCCCCCAAAACATTATTTGGCGCTAAGAACAACACGATTCCTGAGAGCCGTATGGTAGAGGAAAATCATTGGTGGCCGAGACTAGGCGAGGATGAGATTATGAAAGCGAGAGAGAAGGCGAGACATGGAAGAGGGTGATTACCCTGGTTCTAGACTTCGCTTGGTCAAACCTCTTTACCTTCATCTTTCGGAGCGGTTCTTGATAGCCGCTGGTTTCGGTCTTGTGAGAGAGATGCATTGTAAGATAGATAGGCATTTAAATACCCGTGATGGCGAAGTAGCTGTCCAAAGTCGAAGACTCGTTCCTGCGTCCTTCGCCAGTATTGAATTATTCGCGAATGCATGTTTGGAATCTCCGTTCATGGTGATCCACCTAATGTCACATCACACTCGACTTCTATCACACATCAACATTCTTAGGACATATGACTGAGTATGTTTGCATGTATTCATTCATAGACTCGTTACATACACAAGAAAAAAGAAGTATAAGAAGCTACCAGCGCCCAACCCCAAAATTGCTCATCCGAATCCGAACCTGGCTGGCAGATCAAGATATATATAGCGCCATCATCTCTTGTCGCCAGAGAAGAGGTAGGTAGGTAGCGGACAAGAGATAGGGCTAGAAGAAGAGAAAAGAATGTAATGGTGATGATAGGGAGGACGCATCTATGTACCAGCATATCCGAAAGAAGCGGTCCTGGATTTCGGTGGGGTTTTCAGGTCGTGTGTTTTCTTGTTGGGGGTCGTTTTTTATGCGTGCGAAGTCGGTTTGCCCACCCACATCCCATGACTCTGTGTCTGAGTACCGGCCCCGCCTCCTCGGGTCCGAAGTACGTGTATTGCTGCGAGTGTGGTTGTCGCGAGGAAGGTTAACCATGCTGATATCCCCACTACCACGCCCCCGTACATTACCCGACAGGTATGTCCCAGGCAGATAATCAGACTGTGCCTGTAAACTGCCAGTGCGATCCAGGCCGCGAACCAGAATAGACAGATGATGGCATCGAGGGTTAGGACGGCGTGTTTGTTGAAGAAGCGGCCGGGGGGTTTGTTGTGGTGGGTTTGGGAGAGGGCGGGGTTTAGGAGGAGGTAGGGGAGGGTGAGGAGGGTTAGGGTTGCTGTGAAGAGGAGGAGGGGGGGGGAAGGGGGGGTTGAGTGGGTTGTTGTGTGGGTTGTGTACCAGTGGGTTACTGAGGAGGGGGGTGTTAGTGAAAGTTGTTTTGGGGTGGTGGGTGGTTTGGGGGTTTGCGATGAGAGACTAGAAGTAGATAGTGTAGGGGGGAATGCTTACCGTAGGCGTTTAAGCCGATGGTGACGATGGCGAGGATCGCCTGGATGATGCGTAAGGGAGTGTTGAGGTTCAACATGTTTGCTTCGTGATGTGTAGATGTCTTTTGCTCGTGTGCTCTTCCACGTGATTGTTATCTCGGATGTCTTGGTAGATTGCGCGTGGCCGTTGGAATGTGGGGAAGGCTTGTTTTTCTTATCGATATGCTTCGATTTGTGTTTCAAAGGAGGGTCGATATCCTGTCAAAGGGTGTGCTTGCGACTGAAAGGACTGAAAGAATAAAATGAATGGATGAAGGAAAGATCGAACAATTGAACAGGTGTTGTTTGTTGTCGCGACGTCTAAAAGTCCGTGAGGGGATGCTCAACGACCAAGTTTTGCGACGCTAGTGCCCAAAGACGCTCGGCTATATGAAATTTCAGGGGGAGGTTTAGCCGACAGTTGTCCGATGTGACGCAGCGAACCCCTGTATTATGCTCCGCTGAAACAATGCATATGTCCAGGAGGTCGATACCCTAAATATAGCGAGGTGAAGATTGTGACATGCGTTGGTGCTCGTTTTGGGGTTCCGCAAAGATGGTGCAGGCTTCAACGCCCGTCAATCAGTGCATACTCTACCTGGCATATGGCTCCAAATCGGGCTGATGGCATTTGGCGATCGTACTATATCTCTATTGCTGCGACCCTGCTTTCCTATGCTCTAGCTTCGACCACATCTCCTAGGGCAGCTAGCCCTTCATTGTCAAGTACCACCTGTGTATAGTTCACTTTCCAGCCTAGATGTGGTCTCAATTTTCCGATTCTGGTCTTTCAAGACTTGTACAACGTATAGAATAGTACATGTTCCTGCACACATTAATCACTTGGCCCGCATGTTGATGTTCTGCATTGGAACCAGTGCTCGGCCCGCAATGTGACCCCTCTATTAGACCCCCACGGACCTGCTTACTTGCGGCCGACAGCAACATATCTCTCATACTCGTCATGCTCCGAATATGACGATGCAGCATCTTCCCGAGTACTTGATCCCATATATCTCGTGTCTGAAGCATTGATAGGTAGACCATCCGCTTATGGAAAGTTTTAGTGCTTTTGTCTTGGCCACGAATACCTTCTCCATACTACTTTTCCATATAAATAAGCATCAGAGATGATGGAAAAGCAATGGAAAAGATTGTATTCCACCCATACGGAGAGCAAGTCCGCCATTTCCGTCGACGCTCAACGACAGACATGTTCAAAACCTCGAACAAGCATAGCTCGAGGCCACGATCCCTGAAGAGTGGGCGTTGATACGCAGAAACATGCAAAGGAGGAGTCAGAAAAGGGGGTCCACTTGGGCTCACATCTCGATCCGAATACTCCGTACCTTAGTACTGGTGCTCTCTAATCTCGATACGGCCGGAGGGCTGCGATGGGCGGGGGCCACCAATGGACCCTGAAGACCCTGAAGACCCTCAGAGTCTGACCTCGACCCTGAAGTACCTTACCTAATGTAAGTTAGAGCTTGGCAAACGCTTACCCTTGCATCCCAGGACCCAGGACCCGACAGAGGGGGACAGGGGGATGCGGTAATGCAATGCAATGCATTAATTATTAATGTTAATGCCCGACCTGGCCCCATAACAATCCTTCTAAACTGCATTTGAACATTCATTGTCGTCCAACCGCTGTATCCGTGAGTACGTATGACGGTCTTGTACAGGTACAAGAGGCCCAGGAGAGGCTCTCTTGGCTTTATCAATGCTGATGCTATCACGCCATCCCCACTAAAACAGCCAAACGCGGGGGAATGCTCGCGTATGATACAATGCTGTGGGATGTGGCAGAAGCTTCACGTTGCTTTGCTACACTGATTGCTTTCT
This sequence comes from Stereocaulon alpinum, assembly GCA_018257865.1. Lineage (NCBI taxonomy): Eukaryota > Fungi > Ascomycota > Lecanoromycetes > Lecanorales > Stereocaulaceae > Stereocaulon > Stereocaulon alpinum. The sequence goes on along the minus strand of JAEUBA010000131.1, from coordinate 39,002 downwards.
TTTACCTCTTCAATTACATCTCCGTGTCTTGAATCATTCATCTACAAATTGCGACAGTTGTGATTGAGGTTTTGCATAAAACTTACTGCTGCTCGGCAACATGGGTTCAGAAGGACCAGCACCGCAACGTTTCGAGACGCTGCAACTGCATGCAGGGTATGAACTTCTATGTCCCAAGATTCTTTTAGGACGGCCACTGGAGAGGATTGACTGACGTCTCTTCACAGGCAGGAGCCAGATAAAGCAACCAATGCCCGCGCAGTGCCCATCTATGCCACCACCGTACTTCCCCTTCGCCCGCCCAATTAATGACCTTACCCTAACATCTGAACCTCTAGAGCTATGTCTTCAACGACAGCGCCCATGGAGCACGTCTCTTCGGCCTCAAAGAATTCGGAAACATCTACAGCCGCATTATGAACGTTCGTATCACCAGCTTTAGCTCCCTTTCTCTGCAACCACTCAGCCACGACCTTACTGAAATTCTGTCCTTCCCCAGCCCACAGTCGACGTTTTCGAAAAGCGGATTGCAGCACTTGAAGGCGGCGTTGCCGCTGTAGCAGCCGCATCAGGCCAAGCCGCTCAGTTCATGACAATTTTGGCCCTTGCCCACGCAGGCGATAACATCGTCTCGACCTCCAATCTCTACGGCGGCACCTACAACCAGTTCAAAGTTGCCTTTCCTCGCATGGGAATAAAGACTAAATTCGTCAAAAGCGATGACGCGGATCAATTCGAGAGATTGATCGATGACAAGACAAAAGCCGTGTACCTAGAAAGCATCGGCAACCCTCGCTACAACGTACCCGACTTTGAAAGAATCGTGGAAGTGGCACACAAGCACGGCGTCCCCGTCGTAGTCGACAATACCTTCGGCGCAGGGGGCTATTTCTGCCGTCCCATCGACCACGGCGTCGATATCGTGGTACACTCAGCAACTAAGTGGATAGGCGGCCACGGCACCACTATCGGCGGTGTCATAGTCGACAGCGGAAAATTCGACTGGGGCAAGAACGCCGCTCGATTCCCACAATTCAATGACCCCAGCGAAGGCTATCACGGATTAAAATTCTGGGACACATTCGGTCCAATCACATTTGCTATCCGTGTCAGGGTTGAAATACTACGAGATCTGGGAGCCGCGCTCAACCCCTTCGCGGCACAGCAATTACTCCTCGGTATCGAGACCTTGAGCCTGCGGTGTGAGCGGCATGCGTATAACGCGCTGAAATTGACTCAGTGGCTAGAGAAACACCCGAACGTCGCATGGGTCAGCTATCCCGGGCTCGAAAGCCACCAGTCGCACAAGCTAGCCAAGAAGTACCTCCCGCGAGGCTTCGGCGGCGTCCTATCATTCGGCGTCAAAGGCGGCGAGAAAGCCGGAAGCCAAGTCGTCGATGGCTTCAAGCTCATCTCAAACCTCGCAAAGTAAGCTCCTTCTCCCATCGCTACCACCGCACACAGCTAACACATCAAACCCAGTGTCGGCGACTCCAAAACCCTAGCAATCCACCCCTGGACCACAACGCACGAACAGCTCTCCGACGACGAAAAAGCCGACTCGGGCGTCACACAAGACTTAATCCGCATCTCAGTCGGCAACGAACACATCGATGACATCATTGCTGATTTCGAACAATCGTTTGCAGCAAGTGGGGCCGCGAAGCCGGAGGCTGGGAAGGAAGGGCAGGAGGAGAACGGAGAGGTCAGCGGGAACGTTAATGGGGGGGCGGGGATGGCGGGTGCTACGTGAGAGGGACGAGGGGGGGAAGAGGAGAGAAGACAGCGAAGCAGAATCCATCAAGAGTAATATCAATACACGTCCCCCTAATTCCCAACCTCAAAAATCCAAACGTCAAACCTATCGCCCCCCAAGCGAGCCCCTTTCACACTTTTTCCTCCACAACCACCACCACCTTCTGCCCTAGGTATCATCTCCTACTATCATTCCCTCAAAGAGCTCTTCGTACGTACATCTCCTACCCAACCCAACAACTCCCTCCCTCTCCGCGGAACCAAATGAAACAACTAACCCATAAAACCACATCCAACACCCTTGGGTCCTGACCGACTGACTGACCGACTGACTAACTCAATCAGCAATAAAGTAGTAGTATACCCAATACGCGATATCGTATGGGTAGCGGCATGAGACAAACCCGCAACCGGGGTCGAGGAGATACCTTAGGTAGGGAGAAGAAGCACGGCACTCTGATTTACTACTACTACGTACGCTTGTGCTCACTTATGAGATGGTACCAGACACGACGCTATTGAATCATCTATCCACAATCTCCGAGCTCATTCTTATCTTTATGTCAAGTTGTGAGTTCTCTGAGAGCTTTCTATTTTCGTATCTGTATGTATGTATGTGCTAATGTCTAGCTGTGCGTTTCCAGGCTATGCTATGCTACATGTATGTGTATCTACCTTATTTCCTCTTGCTGTGTTTCTTCTCCTAAGCGAGGACGCCCATGTCTAGAATTTTGGGGTATCGGGGAAACATTTGTATGTGGGTGTGTGATTTACAGCTTCGCCATGACATGTTTGGTTTTGGAGTCTTCTTCTGCTAATGCTTCGGCGTAGAGGTCGTCGAGGTGTTTGCGGTATCTTTTGGCTGTGGGGGGGCGTTTCATTTTCAGGCTATATCTCATTTAGTCAGTTCTGTTCGCTTGAATGCTAGTGGTAATTTTGGCACTGGGACAGAACTTACGTCGGCGTCAATAGCTCGTTATCAATCGTAAACGGATCAACCATTAAATAACAATTCTTCACCCTCTCGTAGCCGGCGAACTTGTTCTTCCTCCCCACCTTATCAAGATCATGCATGACAGCTTTCCGGATCCTTTGGTCATCGCACGCTTCACGGATAGCCTGCATATCTGTAGCTTCGATTGTTCGGCCGAGGACTTTACTAGCGAATGGTGCGAACATGTCTGGTTGTACGGCGAAGATGGCTACAAGGAAGGTCTGCATGGAGTCGCCGTGGACGTAGGCCATGGCTAAGTAGTTGAGGTGGGAGAGGTAGATGTTTTCTATGCGTTCAGGGGAGATATACTCGCCTTGAGCGAGCTTGAGAACGTTTTTCCGACGGTCAATGATCTTGAAGCGGCCGCGAGAATCGACGGTTGCGATGTCGCCTGTACAAAACCAACCATCTGGGAGCATAGCTTTCTTCGTCTCCTCTTCGTTCTTGTAGTATCCGCTGAAGAGGGAGCTTCCTCGGATGAGCAATTCACCACGCGGTTGCGGTTTGTCGGTAGCGTAGTATTCCATATCTGGCACATCTAAGAGACAGAGTTCTAGTGTGGGAGCTACACCACCGCAATTACCCACCGACAAGTCACCCTCCATTTGGCAGAGACCATGGGCATATGTCTCTGTGAGACCGTAACCTTGGACAAACCTTATGCCCGTGGCGGCCCGGAAGAAGTCTTGTAGGCTGGGATCTAGTGGAGCAGAACCAGAAACCATATATTTAGTTCGATCAAGGCCTAGAGCGGCGGCGACTTTACGACCCCAGACACGGTCGTTGAAGGCGTGTTTATATGTTGCGGAGGGAGAATCTGCGGGCTTCATGGCAGCCATTTTAGTGGAAATGATGTGGCGTGCAATTGCGCCCTTAACACCTGGCGCTTGAACAGTGCCGGCACGAACAGCGCCGCCAAAACGATTGTAAAGTCGGGGAACAGAGATAAAGGTCGTTGGACGGAGGGCCTGCAGATCATCCACAAGCTCGAGGATGTTGCCATGGAAATAACCAATTGCACCGCCGGCCCAAAGCGCGCCGTGCTCGCTCATACGAGCGTAGATATGGGCTAAAGGAAGGTACGACAAAGCGGTGTCTTGAGGGCCTTGAATTGCGGTAACAAGGGAACAAGATGCTGCCGCTACCGCATTTGCTTGTGTCAGAACTACACCCTTTGGAGCACCAGTCGTTCCGGATGTATAGTTGATAGTTACAAGATCGGAGGGCAATGGTGGATGGTATTGTACCGGGCCGCTGGACGCCCCTATCGCTTCGACTTCCTGCATTGAATATATCTTGACACCCGATTCTGATGCTAAATCATTCAAAATAGCAAGCTTCGAGTATCCTTGCGGCTCCCCTTGATCGAGAGGGTCCAGAGATATTATAACCTTGAGGGATGGTAACCTCGGCTTGAGCTTGAGTAGGGTTGGTATGTGAGGCAGGGATGTAGCGACACATGGTAATGAGGCATGATTGATGATGTATTCGACTGCTGAAGGTCCAAGGGTATCGTATAGCGAGACAGTGAATAATGATTGTGACATGCAAGCCAAATCTGGGACACGGTCAATGGAAATGTATGCCGAGTACTGCTCATCGTATCTCACCAGTGATCTGCCACTCTGGTCTATTTTGGCACCAGAGCCCCACTCCATATTTCTGTTCCAGTACCCCAGCGCTCCTGTTTACTTGAACGATACCAGCACCAAAGTTTGCTCTTCGCTTCTTAACTTCGCCGTATGTCATCCATTCATATTGGCCAAACGCTTTCGTCACCGGGTCATATGGGCGGAACCCAAGGCATTTGTTTTTCGGTAGACGGTTGGCTGTGGACTGGTGTCAATAGAAGCATGCGAGCAGCTGTGGTTGGGGATTGCAATACCAGTATCCTCGAACATCTGGTGTGCATTTGTAACCTGGAATAGATTCAGCTAAAGTTGCTAGGCACACACCTAGGATATACTGACATTGGGATCCAAGGTCCTGAGCACTCCATCCCTGAACCGGTGGTGTCTGTAGACAGCACTCCGGCCAGTTTGTTCTGATCCCGGCACTGTGACTGAGAAGGGAGCGCTCGCTGGAACTGGCGTGTACAGGTCTTTGGCAACCTCGAGGTGGGCCATGTCGGTAGCCGTCAATGACGACCTTCCGGGAATTTGATGGGTATCAATGAAGGAAAGTGGCAGACAAAGCGGGAATCTGCAGCGCCGGGTCAGTGGTAGTCAAGACGTTTTGAGGAACAGAACATACCAGCACACGCAAGCAAGCGGAGAAAATCCAAGAGGGTGTGTTACTGACTCGCAGCACCCAACCTCAACGCTGAAGGAGTGTAAATGTAACGCAAGGGAAAAGCAAGAAAACGCCAACAGGTCATGGGGAGAACAAAAGCAAAGCCATTCAATTCGAACCTCGGCCCCCGGGCACGCCGGCGTCACCGACCAAACCGATGACGCTAATGCAGCTCGGGCCGCCATCATGTTGGCCGATCCTCGCTTTGGCAGCCGTATACGGTTAGACTCCCTCGTTGGACAACGTCGGCCTTGCACCATAGAAAAGCTGCTCGCCTGGACACCAGAAAATGAACGTCATGAAGTTATCACGACAACACAACATATCTATGTACTTTCATTCGTCCTTCCACCCTACTTCCTCCAGAGCAGGGGAGCGATTACTGAGAATGACACAAGGCTGGAGACGTGCCATAAATGTAGTAACATCCATGCTCACGTTCCCTAATAAATTCTTCGCAATGAACTCCGTTCACTCGAGGATTATCAAGCTCTCAACACAGTTTACCATATTTCCAGTATTCCCCACAATCAGCTTACGATCTTAGTCGTCGTCTTCAGCTCCGCACATATGGCAATGAGTAGGTTCCCAACTCTATCTTGGAATAAGATCTCATACTTCAGACCAAGACCCACAGTTCGTCGACGAAAGAGCATTATTGCAGGGTGCCTCATCCCAATGTCTTTTTCTGCTGAATTGACACTATGATTGGATTGAATATAAAGTTTATGTAACCGGATCTGTCAGGGTCCATATATATTGCGAATCCTTGACTCGTTTTTAATCAGCGCTGAACAACGTAAGTGGCAAGGTCTTATTGGAGATTGAGGCTGCAGCTTCCGTATGTAACGTTGATTCGTCATATGCTGTTGTTCTAGTCGCTCATAATGCCCTGGTTTTTACGATGTTGGCGTCCGGTACAGACGCCAACAGGCCGTCATCTGCACTTCGCATTACTAATCGACCTGGCTGAAACCCACTCTCCTTTGGCACCAATACAGAATTGAGCGCAGGATATCTATATCCAAGGCACTCACTCTTGTTCCGCATCATTCATAGCATGATTTCACAAAAATACCGAACCAGCACACGCAGCTGCATTACCCTTGATCCTCCTCCCCATTCCCCACCAGCAAAGAAGGCAACCCCTCGATACCAAGATTCCACTGACTAACCAGGCCTGGCCCATCCTCCGGCATCCTAGGCTGATAAACAAACCCCTCCCGTCTCAATATCGACCAAAATTCCCTATTGTCCACCCACGCTGCCCAATTCTCAAAAGCCTGTTCGAAATACCTTACCGCAAACGCACCTCTCCTCTCCATTTCTGCGAAAAGTGCCTCATCTTGTGTCGGGGTAAATATTCCTTCACCCAAAACGAGTGGAGGAAGCTCGACACCTGTGCTTCTGAGGTATTGATAGAGCTGGCGCTCACGACGGCGGAGGCCCAGTCGGGCTAGCCGTCGATATTCGGGGGAGGCGCCGAGTCTGGCAAATATGAAATCGAATTCATCGACAAAGGTAGTAAAGGGCGCTGGTTCTGGTTCTGGGGGGGTTTGGGTAGGGAAGAAGACGGTTCTACAGTACGGACAGGTGTTCTTAGCTTCTTTAGTGGGTGAGAGCCAAATGTCGATGCAGACGTTTCCCACAACATGCTGGCATGGAAGCCGTACTGGGATCTCGACGGTGGCGTCGACTGGAGTGCCATATGGTTCTTGGCAGATGATGCATTCGCTGTCTGGGGTTAATTGGTGATTTGGAACTTGTTGGAGTTGCTGGAGGAATTGGGCTGCCATACCTAGAGATCGATCGGCTTCTTGCTAATGAAGACTAGCTATCTTCGGATCGGAAATCGATGACCTTGCCGTCGCTGGAGTGGTGATGTGGAGAAGTGTCGATAGAGATGTCAAGGTGTCGAAGAATACTCACTGCTCATCACAAACCATTGTCGAAGGATGAAAGCCAAAAGCCATTGTTACCACAGACAATGCCTCGCTCATATGAATAAAGGCCAGAAACACCATGATCTTATCCAATCCGAGCCACTCCTCATCCCCCACCCAACCACTCACCTTCCAAGCACCCACAAAGTGCGCTAGCGCCTTTCACAGCTATTCCTCTGCCAAAGAAGCAACACCCACAACAACCACCAAGGAACCGGCAGCAGACATTGCCAGCGGTATCGACATTGCCAGCGATACCAAAATACCATCCATAAGAACACACCCGATTCAACATAAGTACCTGCTCGATCACGATCTATACCCTCAGCCCGTGGCGCAAAAACACATCTCAAAACCCCAAGATACTGGCGAAATGGACTACTATAAGCTTCTGCAGAGATGACATACCCTAACCATTATTACCTTGCTATCTAGCGTACAGGCAAGATTCCTAACCATGAGAGTTGTTGCTAGCGCGAGTGCGAACGATAAGTACATTAGTGGAGACCTGCGGCTGGTACCTTGAAGCGTGGTGGTGATAGGGTCGAGGCTTAATGTGTTTAAGTGTTCCATCCCATTGTTATACTAGCGCTGGATGTGGGTTTTGTTGGGTTTGGGTATCGATATAAGCGTATGAGGGTAATGGAATATGACTGCCAAAAGCAATTGAAGACGCTGATAAGGGCCACATTAATCAATTATCAAATCCAAGTCGTGCTTCTTGCATAAATACACCACCCACTACGAATACTATATACATCATCACCACACCATCAACCAATTTCTTGAACACTAGCATTCAGTGCTCCCCTCTCAAGCCACCTTAACAGCAACCTTCGTCCTAGCCCTAACACTAGCCTCATAAAGCGCATCCTTGAACGCAAACAAAAACGCCGCCGTGATAACACTCTGCGACACCTTCGGCCCAATCCCCTTATACAAACCACTCCAGCCCTCCTCCCTCACCACCCTCCTCAAACTCTGCATCATGCCATCTTTCGCACTGTCCTTACTGGCAACGTGCATGCGGCTTTTGACTGTGATGTAAGGGTATGTGATTGAAGTCGCTAGGAGTTTGCCAAGGGCACCGAGGACGAAGGCGTCGCGGGGTGTGACTCGTCGGCGCTTTTCGAGCATATCTTTTAATTTTTCGAAGATGGTGTATTGTAGTATCGGGTTGATGACTAGCACTAGCGCTGGTAGGACTCCCGCGAATAAAGCCATGGGGCCTTCCTCTCTAAAAAGATTCATCAATGTAGCTATTGTAGATGGCTTTCTGGCCGGCTTCTCAGACTCGGTAACCGGACCTGGCAGATCTGAGCTTGAGGACTCGGACTGTCGGGCTGTCATGCGTGTATTTATGACCCAGATTGGGTTTGTCATTAGGACTGTAGCGCTGCCGGCTATGGCGCCTGCGATCATGGATTCGAGGGTTGTGAGTTTTTGGGAGGCGCGGGTGCGGAGGGCTGCGCGGGAGAAGAAGGCGCGGGTCCATTCGTACCCTGTGCGTATTGTTAGCAATAATTTGTGTATCAAGAGACTGTGAAGAGCGTACAGTAGTAGTACACGAAGTTGGTAATCGTGATCCCGAACAGTGCGCTATCCAGACCGGAATAGAGCCCCGCGATCCCTTCTCTTTGAACGATACGGCGCACTGCATCGTAGGTGGAGGATTGAGCGCGCTTAGACTCGACTTGGGCTCGGGTGGAGAGTGTGATTAATGGGTAGCTAGAGCGATGTTAGTATCCAGAAGGACCGTATTGCTCGGAGAGAAGGGCTGACGTCAAGGTCATGGAGAGTAGACCACCGCCTGCACCGGCGAGGGCGTGGGCTATGTTGTCGCCTTGTTGGGCGGCAGAGGCTGTTTGGGCCATTGCTTCTTTGTTTGGGGAGGTTGATTGTGACATTTTGGTTGTGGATTGGTAAGGTGGGATAGTAGATGGGGTTGTTGGATGTTTATGGAGGCTGTTCGCGTGCTCCCCACATTCCAAACCTCGGCTGTCCTTGATTCAAGAGTTGTCCTTCATCTAAAAGGGTTCACCTAGTTCTACGAGAGCAGTGACTGGAGGAGCTGAAATGTGATGGACTGACGGCATGGCTTCTTGTGGCCCTGGCCCCGGTCTTAGGACACCTTCTACGTAGTAGGAATCTATGTGGCTTGGGACCATTTTAACCATCGCATGAAGGTACGTAAGGTAAAAAAGGACTTTGCCTCCACTTGAAGGGAAGGTGGAGGAATTTATGCTTGATTCGAGCATTGACCGACTAGATGTCAATTGATTCTATTTGCACAGGCAGTAGCCAAGGCGGCTTCGTACAGGCCAGTAAAGCAAGAGCCTATCTACATCAAATGTTCTATAAGGGTATCAAATCTCTTCGGGAGATATCAAAAGTCTCGCATGATAGCAACCAAATCATCCAGGCGAGCCACTTCTCCCCAGATTTTGTCTTCCACTTCTCGCCACTTGCTGAGAGCTTCTCGCTCTTGCACTCCCAGGAATTCTTCTTCTCTGCCGATGACATCACTTCTCGAGGCTTTCTCGACGGTGCTTTTGACTTTGTCGCCTTCGACTTGTACCCTTTGTAGACAGCGGGCCATGGTTTTGTACGTTTCTTGCAGCATTTTTGCTTTGCATCGCTCTATGTCGAAGAACCAAAGATACAGGGTGCGTTGTGGATTCCGGGAATTGTCGCGCGGGACTTCTTGCAGTTGAATCATGCCTGCTTGGTGGAGTGTGGTTAGGTAGCTACGCATCGTTTTTTGATTGAGTAGAGACCATGAGCAAAGGTTTTTCTCATCGACTTTGCCCTTTTCGGAGAGGAGACGAGTGAGGCGGGCAGCGTGGAGTCCATAGCGGGAGGTTATGGTCCGGAGTAGCGTGTGATGTGTGAGATGTGCCATTAGTGGAGGAACATAGACGGTCCATTTTTCAGGAAGAATTGGCGTTTCTGGAAAATGGTGCAAAAACTGGTAAGGGTGCTGTGCAAGAAGTAGAAGGTGATCGCGGATGGTACTGAGCTGTGGATCATCTGGGGCTTTGGCTCTTGTTTTGGTGGACGAACTTGGGTCGTATTCTGCTTCTCCTTTTTCTTCTTCGGAGTCTGAGGAGACGCTTGTCAGCGTCTCTTCGGAATCGGACTCGTCATCATCCTCATCCCGACTCGCGTTGCCATCCTTCATGACCTCGTCTTCACTGTCGGATTCCTTCTTTCTCCGCCGCTTTTTAGGATGGTCGCTCTGCGCAAGGTTAACCCTGCTGGCATCGACGTTACCGAAAGCGTTGGCCAGGTCAGTGGAATGTTTCAGGGCAGCTAAGATATCATCCGTAGAAACTTGAGGTAGAGCGTGGAGTTCAGGTCCATCGCCGAAATCCGGAGCTTCGATCTCTTCTTTGCAGTCTCTGACCTTTGACTCCAACCTCCGGAGGACTTCAGCATAGACCTTGGCGGTACTTGTACAGATAGACTGTTCTGCGAGAGTAAAAAGGCTTCGATTCCTCATGATGACGGCAAATTTGTCATGGTTTATACGGAGGATGAGGTCATTCTACCGAAAAATCAGCTCCAAGTACTCAGAAGTAACGTCCATATCCCGTACATTCAGAGCGCCAGTATGCCCAATTCTTAGTGCGCCAGCCGTACCAGCCGTGCCAGCCACCTTATCAGCCAAGGGCAAGTATAACCGTTGCCGCTTCATTGTCTGAGAGTCCTTTGGATCTTCTAGGCGTCGTTTCTTTCCCTTATCGACAATCTCAATTTCGTCTTTCTCGGGCGCCGTGGGGTATTTCCATTCCTCGAGTTTTAGCAGGATAGCCATTTCCCTCTGCTCCTCATTCTCTCTCTTGGTCTTATTCTTGAAGTATTCTGCAGCTGGTACGACCTTCCCCGCTTCAATTCGATTGTCGGCATCGGATCGGAAATGAGACTCGTTGACAAGCGAAACAAGCCCCACTCGTAGAAGATCATGAAGTGTGGTGTGCACTGACTTAGGCGTCACATCATATTCTACGTTGTGATCTGTCATTGAGCTAGATCCGTTCGACAGTGGTTCTTTATCCTTAGAGCGTGTCCCATAAGCTTGCACGAGGTCACCAACCCGAGCATGCCCAAGAAGCAACAGGTTGGAGATGAGCGCGCCAGCAAAGTGGCCAAGTTGTTCTTCAGCGATCTGGACATATTTGCCTGCGCGTACGAGGTTGTAAGCGACTGCGTTGTTAGCTTCATAGACAGTGGAGTCCTCCGTGGACGTGTGCCAGAAGACGAGTTGCTGCTGGAGGAGGACGGCTATGCCATGCTTGACGAGACGGGGAGTGAGGCCGGTATGGTGTATCAAAGCTGGAATGGATTGGCGTCCTTCGCGAAGAATGACTTGGAAAATGCGCTGCTATCGTTAACTGTGTCCAGCTATTTGTGGCTCCATTCCTTGTTATGTCACTAGAAGAAGGCAGCAGCCTAGATTGACTTACTGAGGTGAGTTCGCCGTATAGATTTTTCACAAGCAGAACGCATAATTCAGAAGCATGCTTCGAGAGGTCGTGTTAGCTATGGATTCATCTAGACTTCTGAGTCTTGCGAATGGAAGATGGATTGGATTATAGGAACATACTCGAGACATATTGTAACATTCTAGAGAATATGTCAAGTTCTCTAGATGCACCACTGTTGTCACCGCCACCAACTCAAGAACGTGTAGACGCAAACAGTCCTCATGCTTGGTGCAACAGACCGCTCACATGCAATTTGCACAGAAAATAAAATGGTGGGGCACGACCTTCGCGAGTCATAGCTTGCAGCCTTCCGGGCCGGCTGTTAGTCCGGCTTGGCACTACACCCTGCGAGCGAGTGATCAAACCGGACAAGCCCAAATCTTCCCTCAACGACGATCTAAGCTCTCATCGATTGCCATTGACCATTGAGGGTCGTTTCCCTCACTTCTGCTCGCTTGTCGATATGATCTCTAGAGCGACGCTTGCTCGTCAAGGGCAGCGCGCTCTTCAATGCCACACAAAGCCATGCACTAACCGTTGCTTTGCTTCTGCAGCTTCAGGCAGCTTCAACTATGAGACTGGAGATGCTGCGGGTGTCAAGGTTGCAAGTCGAGATCTACCAGGACCCACGACACATCTGGCAGTTGTTGCAAAGGCAGGGACAAGATACCAGCCTCTGCCGGGCTTCTCGGAAGCTCTTGAGAAATTCGCATTCAAGGTTGGTTATTCTCGTACTGATGGCTCAATTGAAATCCGAACGCACAGGAACTTAATCGAAAGACTCAAGAGGCTGACCTTAATTGTCACATATTCATAGAATACCTGGAGACGCTCGGCTTTGAGGATCACAAGAGAAACGGAACTGCTTGGAGGGCAATACACCTCCTACCACTCGAGAGAGAACCTGATCGTTGGCGCAAAGTTCCTCCGAGATGATCTGCCATATTTCGCTGAGTTGATAGGGGAGGTCATTTCTCAAACAAAATACACAGGTACGATTTGTGTCGCAAATCATTGAGGCGGTACCAAGGGCTAACAATCACATAAGCCCATGAACTCCATGAGGAAGTTATACCAATGATGTCGCTATCGCGGAAAGCAATGCTTGGCCACCCAGATCTATTTGCAATCAATTCTGCCCACGCCGTCGCTTTTCATCGTGGTCTCGGCAATCCGCTTTACCCATCCTCGTCTACACCGATGACGAAATACTTAGACGAAGAGCGTCTTCAGACATATAGCCGAGTCGCATATTCGAAGCCAAGCATCGGAATTGTCGCCAATGGTGCTGACCATCAGGAGCTGATGAAGTGGGTTGGGGAGTTCTTCGCTGAAGTAGAGAATTCGCCGCCCAGTAATCTCCCCTCACCTGGCAAGGAAGCTACGAAGTATTACGGCGGCGAGGAACGAATCGCACATGACTCCGGAAACGCCATGGTCATCGCATTTCCGGGCTCAGGCTCAAATACTGGAGGTGCATACAAACCAGAAAGTCAAGTCTTAGCAGCGCTACTTGGAGGCCAATCGCATATCAAATGGTCACCTGGCTTCTCGCTCCTTTCTAAAGCCACTGCAGCTTACCCTCAAGCACATATTCGAACGGACCACCACACATACTCCGACGCTGGGCTGATGACTGTCTCTATGTCGGGTAATGCCAATCAGATTCGAGATGCAAGTAAAGAGATCGTGAAGGCTCTGAAGGGCGTCGCCGCTGGCAACGTTAGCAAAGAGGAAGTCAAGAAAGCTGTCGCGGCGGCAAAGTTCGAGGCCTTGGAGTCTGGCCAAAACATCAGCACAGGTATTGAATTAACCGGGGCTGGCATAATCCAGAGTGGAAAACCTTTTCAGATCGACGAGCTTGGCAGATCCATCGAAGGCGTAACAGAGGATCAAGTAAAGAAGGTAAGCATTTATTGACTGACTTTGGCCGAACTCCCACTGATAAATCTCTTGTTGTAGGCTGCGAAGTCACTACTAGAAGGCAAAGCAACTGTTTCGGCTGTTGGGGACCTGTATGTTCTCCCTTTCGCGGAAGACCTAGGCCTGAATGTTTGAGGGGACTCATTAAAGTGTGGTTCATATGTATCATATTTTACAACGACGCCATCAAACACCACAGTAGACCAAAAGCGTTGGTGTATATCAACAATTGCGTGGTGCTCTTGAGGGTAGCCATTCGCAGCGGTCTATACCATATGCTACCCTACCACATTTCTACATGTTCCCGTGTCGAGTCCCAGGCCTGAAACCTGCTCCTGTCTCCAAGGTCTACACGCCATTGCACGTGAATAGCACCTGAACCCGAATACCTTTTGACCTCATATCCTCAGCATACAGCTACGAAAGATGAGTGGCTTATTAATCAGCCCTACGAATCCATCCCGAGCTCCGCATACCAAAATCTCGCCTCGGAACCTGAAACTCATTGTCCATCACCACCCACGCATACCACAATTCGACGAGCTTCGCCATGGCCTTCGCATGGAAGGCTTCAGGCCTGACGTACTTTTCTCTCTCATTGATCATGTTCAATGGCTGACAGCAAGCAGGTACAACCGCTACTTAGCCGTCGCAGCCCGCGTTGTCCGACGCTCTCTTAAAGAACAGCCACGGTTGCAAGCGGAGAGGAGAGGAGAGATGGAGCTGAGATTTGCTAAGTGGGAGGTGAGTTGATACTCGTGGTAGTGATTGGGGCTGTGCTGTGATCGTGGAGGCTAATCGATCGATGGGCAGAACGGCAAGCAGGGCGAGAACAAAAACTTGGCGGAGGTGAATGCTGCTGACATGGCAGAGCATGCTGGGAAAGAGTGAGGGGTACGGGGTCTGGCGAGGTGCTGGGAATTGGGGAAAGGAAGGCAAGGCTCGGATGAACAATTGTACATATGGGCAAAGCGTTCATGAAGAAGGCGATGAAAGTCGTACACTACTGTCATAATATGCTAGCTTTACCAATGCTCATCAACTTACTTCCTAGCAGTAGTTCATTAATGCGTTACTAGGTTGTCCCGAGAGCTCTTCGTAGTACCCGAAGTTTCGGGTTCTTCGACATTTGTGGTTTATCCTATCCTGCATCTTCTTCCAGCACTCAAGGATACTTTTTATCTGACAGCGCCAGACCAAACATCTTGTAGTTTTCAATGCCCGATGGAGACCAGACCAGATAGATGCGCTGTTAGAGGTACTGGTCCCATACTCCAGAGCGCTGAGCATGCTAATCAATTCCAGCAGCACCATGGCAGACATATCCACGCTCAGCATTGATGCGGAATATGACGAGCCAGCGTCTGAATCAGAGAAGCGACACTCGGTAACAGCACCTCGCTCTAAGAGTCATCCCATGGCCCAAGACATCACCGCCGATTTCGCGGCTGCAGCATCAGGTCAGTGCAACGCACAGCAGAATCCCGGACAGGGCTAATTTAAACCAGGTTTGAACACCGGCCAACTCGTTAAGGATGAATACTTCACGCTCTTTGAAGCAGTTGGGGCATTGGAGGTACGCTTGCATTCTGGAGAGTGCTACGGCTACACGAGACGAAAAGGATCCTGGCTGAACCAACGAAATAGATTATGGACCCCAAAATGGACAGCGGCTTCCTACAACCCGGCGAGACCCTCGAAGACCATTATGATGTCCTCCGTGAGCTCCTACCAGAAGAGGTCCTTGGTATAATGGACCAGATGCTGTGTTACGAGGTAAGCCCTTCTACGCACTATATACGGCTATGAATAATTCTGATACTGATCGTAGGTATCGTAGATGGCATGGCATATGGGTCATCCCCTCTCACAGTCTCTATTCACCTCGCTATACCTCGATCGACTACTTTGGCCGGAGCCAAAGACTCTAGAGCGGGCCCGCTTCGATCGAGACAGGGAGCCTGGGCCCGGTAATGAGATGCTACATGTTGTTCTCAGAGCGTACTGTCTTGGACTGATCAAGACTTGCGATTACGTGCATCGGAGGATCAGCACGGAACATTATTACGAAGTCTGTCTCCTTTTATCGTTGGGCTTAATGTCCCTCGTGGCTTGTTAAGTCAGTACTGACTTGCAGTAGGAGGAAGACTTTGTGGCTAATCTGTATCATCGAAAGCTGCTCACTGAATTCAATGTGGCTGATATCGAAAAGAGGCTGAGGGATGCTATGCTCTATCTCAACGATGCCGGGATACCAAATGAACTATTGAGGGATGCTCTAGTCAGCCGACTAGAGCTTCGACTGGCTTTACTATCAGCTGTACAGATAGATGACATCGTGGATCCTCAGAGATCATCTTCTTGGGAACGCTGCTTGGAGCTGCTTCCCACGATTCCAGGTACCATCACGTTGGGTACGCCAGTAGTACAGTCATTCAGCATAAAGATACAGCGACGGCTAGCCAGCAGTGTGCCTCCTAGGCCGATAGTTAACATAAGTCATTCTGACGCTTTCGTACAGCTCACCAATCTCTGTCACAATGCTAGAGATGCATACAGAATCCTCGATTACCGAGGCGCGAGTCAACTGATAGTTCGTAGCATTTCCGTCGATTCGTACTGAGAGAATCAAGCTTACCTTTGTCTAGACATTCATATCAGCATATCAATCACGAACGCCGCAGCCATCTGTCTACTCGAGATGTCTGATGCAGTCGATGGTATTCAGCGAGATGCGGGCGCTTGGGACCATGTCTTTCAAGCAGCTCATCTTCGATGATTTGGAAGAGATCGTGCTACCTGCAGATCTACTTGTAGATCCAACGAACAGGGAGATTGAGGCGCCTCAGGACTCAAGGTTTCAGATGGCAAAGAGAATGGATGACTTTATGACCAGAGCTACTGATGTACATCCTTCCAACAGCAAGATATATCCCCATTTGCTAATATAACTGCTACAGCCTTTCCTCGAATTGTTCCGGACGTTATGCATGAACAGGTCACGGATGCGACGGATGCTTTGTCATCTTGTCCTAGAGTGGGACAGCGTACAGTTCGACGTCAGTATTTCCTACGTTCATCATACTATATCTCCTGACTTGCAAGCAGGCTGAAGCATTTGACACTGAGCTCCGCACATATAGCAAAGAGGAACCGATCAAGGAATCAAACGACTTGAGTGAAGAGTTATGGGCTTTCCCTCTCTCATCGTGGGCCTATTACCACAAGTTACGGCAGATGGAGTGGATCTTGCAGATGGGCTTTGAGCTGGATGTCTATCTGAGTGATGAGTTAGGTGGCATGTATTGGTAGGTGGCTCTAATCCGGCTTTCTTGTGTAAGCGCGATGTGAAGCTGACGTTTTCTCTCTACAGGTACCTCCAGCACCTAACAAGCACGCGAATCCAGCATCTAGAGCGTATACGAACATTCACTTCACGCAGGCTAGCACGCATCTTGAAATCAACGCCAGAGCAAAAGATTACCTTCCGCCGGTCCTTCTCCTTTCTAGACTTTGCCACGCTTGAAGCGGCTGCAACCGCGTCTTTTGCTGAGGGCATGTCATGTGTAAGTCCTTCGTTGTACCTCGTCTGAAACCGTAGAACTAATTCGCACCGCTCAACTCAGGTCTTCTCATTTCTTTCCCATCTAGGCCTCATCCCGGCGCCCTACCATGATCGGCCCTACAGCACGCCAGAACTCCTTTATAACCTTCGAATGCGCCCCTTCCTGGCCATATCGTTACCTGAAGTCCCATCTTACCCAGAATTTGCTTCCCTTGTCTCGCTGCGTGCCTCCAACAAACATGAAGTGGCTCCAGCCACCCAAGGAGAGATTAACAAGCAAGCTTCCCAGATGCTCGAACTTGCTGACCAGGCTCTGAGAGCAGCCCGCAAAGAGTGGGAAGCTGTCAGTAAGGTAAACGCTGAGGCTGCCCGTTGCGTTGGGTGCGAAGACTGGTGGAGGTTAGGGGTCAAGAATGTATTGAGGGCTTGTATCACCGCAAGCATTATGGTGTCTACTTCCAAGAAAATTATGGCGACCGCAGGCTCGAAGAATGCAAAAGATATACTCAAGGTGGAATTGGCTGAGAGTGGGAAAGGGTATCACCCTTGGTGGATTGTACCCAAAATATCCGCCAAGTGAATACGCTACTAGGGAGAAGGACTCTCAAAGCTTTGTAAAGGCTAGATGCACTTCATGAGTATGAGGGATAACCACGCAGTATTTCTTAGATGCAGCTAACAGCGGAAGCATTCAAGCAGCTCACAGCTAGGTGGAATGAGTCATCAGCAGCCAACAGTCGCATCTACATCACATCGTATCCCTTTGACCGGCAGAAAAGCACACCCCCCAAAACTAAACCCGATTAGGTGCTAGTACGTGCATAAACACCGACCTCCGGCGCTAGTCCTCAATTTGTGGCGCTAAATTGAGAAAACAATAGTTGTGATATATATAGATATATCAATTTTGCAGCGATTCCTACCAAAATTAATATGTATAACTATTACTATCTTAATTTGTCTCCGCCGGATTATCTAGCTAAATGCATAAAGTCTGCACCGGGGGCAAAGCTTACAAATCAGACACTCTTTACCCTAAGAGTTGATATCTGAGTACCCTGGAACGGTGCTGGGACCTAGGCCCTAAAGCTACCCTAGGAATTCGCCTTATGCGTTACTAACCCGCTATAACAGCTGGTTTGGGTACCTCGTTTAGGGGCCACCCCGCCCGGAAAATCATGCAGAAAGCGCCTCAGCAGCATACACAGCCCTATAGGGCTTAATTCCCGCAGGGTATGCTTTTCTGCCGGTCAAAGGGATACGACGAGCCTCTACGCTTATGATAAATGTTCATCTCACAGAAGTACCCATACACATGCCCCTGTATCTGCCAGATTCAGACAATCATTATTTTCTCCTGTGTTTGGGCTGCAGATCAACTTTTGTTCCCCTTCGCCAAAGCCGTTTACATTAGCGCGCTCGTAGGCGCCTCGTCAAGGACAACAAACATTTCACAGCTTTCAGGGCAGGAGACCCCCCAAGCGAGCCATCAAAGCGTGATTGGCACCTAATTTGGGAATTTCCAAGGCCAGGTTGCGGGCCGACGTCCCGGGAACCCTCCAGCTTTTGTCCTTAACGACGGTGCCATGAGTTACCATCCTGACTGCATAACTCCTTTGCCCCTTGGAACACATCGATCTTGCAGCTGCAGTTACCCCATCATACTTGCATCCCTTCATGGAAGTAACCTTGCGAAAAGATACCAGCCAGGCAGTCACTGCGACGTACCCTCGTCTGCGCCAATGCTACGTTCGTGCTAAGTAAGACACGTAACAAGTAGCTTCGACTGGGATTCCTATTTCAAGAGTGGCTGAGGTAGCCTGGGCTGGTTTGTGGGCTGTTGAAGGCGTGTTTCTCATGTATGATTCCACTACATCGCATATTCTACCTCATTCAAAGCTGCCGTACGTTTGAATTTCTTTCTCACAACTTTAGGTGAACGGGTTTGCGTCTGCAGCCAGAAATGATGCTTAAAGGAGTACAAGGCATAGGGAGTAACAATGGTTGTAGGGTGGGACTTGTACATGCTACAACACGAGCATCCGCGGTGTGGATAACGAAATTTGTCCACTTTCTATCCCATCGACCGCTGATCGAACACGTCGATGAGTACTTGGCAAAGAACAATGGGAATTACCAAAGTTTTATATTACATACATACTAGATAGATCGTGGTATGTCTAATGCATCGAGTAGTAAAGTACTACTGCAAGAGAGGCGACTTAGAGCCGCCAACACTCAGCCCCTTATGAGCTAGTGCTGACCTCTGTCGAGCCGGAACCCGGTCTTTGGTCCCCCCACTATGCGTCTACGGGCGCCTAGTTCTAGAGGATCGGCCAGCTGACAAGTGAACCATTCTATTGACCTTTGCGATTCTTTAGAAGGCTTTGACAACTACCCTCATTCAAAGTAACTTTCTGATATTAATTTCAAAAGATAAGAGCATTCATGGGCTCCGTACTTAGCCGCTTAGACGCCCACAAGAGGAGGAGAGAGAAAGAAATGGCAGACTTCGCACAGACGAAGCGTGGACAGCGCGTGATGAACTCACGTCAGATGGTACGATACAGAGAGAAGCGACTGAAAACCATGCAACCAGATGTTGAGCGACGCCTTAGAGAGGAAGAAGATCACACAAAGGGTCAACAGGTTTGGTTCTCTCGGTATATATACAACGGTCGGTTGAGACATTGGGTCCTTATGACGCACGGTAGCAAATATGAGCTGCGCCGCAGTGAGAATGTTGGGAAGGAGAGTGGGGAAGAACGCTCAAAAGAGTTGAAGTTCACCTACCACGTGACGCCTTTCACGATCGACGAAGAGAAAAGAAAAGCAGCACTAGCTGAGAGTAGCCTGCCTGATGTAGACGGCTTCTATGTCTGCTTGATCGGATGGACTACCAAGACCAAGGAGGAAGTCGATCTTGCATGCAAGTCCGTATTCCAACAATTTGGAGAATATAATCTCTTATGGAAAAATTGTCAACATTTCCTCCGTACGCTAGCAGAACGAATTCTAGTCACCAAAGCAGCTGACTTTCCCTGGTTTAATTCCAACACGAAATCCAGGTACCAGAAGACGCAGTCCTTGATGCCCCCGCCATTGGAGTTCTTGCTGAAGATGCAGCTCCAAACGACAGCCCAGATGCAGACGCAGATCCAGAACCAGCAAATTCAGTTACAAAATCAAACGCAGATACAGATTCAAAACCAGATTCAAAACCAGACCCAAAATCAGATCCAAACCCAGATTCAGAACCAGATCCAAAATCAGATTCAAAATCAGATTCAGAACCAGATTCAGATGCAGATGCAGGCTCAAATACAAATTGTTGTGTGAATGGGCACTTAATGATATACATTGAGGTTAGGATGACGGTTGCGGAGTATTGACTATAGATATCTTGGTAATTCTTCGTGCCGCTTGGAGAAACGTTAGCGTTCAACACGTTAAAGCGTTGGACGAATTGAATTTTCCGATATTCAGCCTTCTGCGTAGCCATGTTTGACTTATATTTTATGTTGCACGACTCTTATAATTTCCTTCGACCTTGAGGTCTCTACTAGTTGCCCGGTCTTCACAACCCATGTGTACTCCATTTTGATACGCCCTACTTAGTGACGGCACCCTTAAGCACATAAGTTGAACGTGAGCGCTTGTCAAACTCTGAATTGTCGCTCTTGCTGTATATCATCCACGAAATTCGGCGAGATTTAGCAGGCGGTCACGTTTTAGCCTTAGTTCGGGGATTATCATGTATATAATATACGCCCGGGACTTAGAATTGGGAATCACCGCTTACGATCGGGAAAGGGAGTAAGGCCGTTTTAGAGGGAGTATCGAGGAAGCAAAAAGACTAAACGATCATCAGCGCAGGAGTAAAGCAGGGGCTCCTTCGTCAGCACGAGGTTACATAAATCCCTAGGTACGGAGGTTTGTATATATACATTATATGCACCTGGAACTTAGGATTGGAAATTGCCGTTTCGGTCGGAGAAAGGGAGCAGGGCTGCTTTGGAGGGAGCAGCGAGGGAGCAGGGGGGAGAACTGGAATGAGTAAAGGGCGCAATACAAGGGAGCCTGGATTGGCAGGCTCCGGCTGAAGCTTCACGCTTTGCAATCAATAACATTCTACCAGGGCTGCTGCCTGATTGCGCCTCTAACAGCTTCAGGCACAGCTCCTGCGAACTCTCGGAGTGAGCGGTGCCAAGCCGCAGAGCTGAAAGCTGGAATTTCAGCCCAGCGGGGATGAAACACATGCGACGAAACGATCTGCTGCTAGGAGGGAAGCGAGATCTTTATATAATAGACGTGACTCTTCATCTCAAGCCACTCCTTCTGATCCTTTAGTGTTCACACTATGTCCTCTTTAACCTTCCTCCTCCTCACCAGCTTCTTCTTCCTTCTGACCTTAGATCTCTGCTCTCCATCTCCCCAAATTGGGCCCGGTCCTACTGGACCCTCCGCCCCTACTGGACCCTCCGGCTTCGGCTGCACCTTCCACCCTGTCACCGGCTTTGGTCCCGACACTACGGACCCCACATATAACGCTGTCCTCGTATCCCAATACTCCGTCTCCGAATTCCTTCAATGCGCGAATGAAACCTCGACACTAGTAGAAACCGATGATATCCAGCCTCGTATCCAGGCGCTTGATGTACTGGTGCACGCGACGATGAAGTGCGGGCAAAATACATTAAGCGGAGTCATTCAGAATTATTCAAAGACGGATCGAAAAATAAAATTGACACGGTATTTGTGTGGGAAGGCTAGCGATAGTGATGTCTGCTCTTTGAGTAAATGTCTTGGAGTGAAAGTCCGGGAGCACACTCTCCAGGGAATTTGTCAGGATGATAATATCGATTTGGCGGACAATCCTCCAATATGTGATATCAGCGGTGATGATAACGAGGAGCCAGCTACGATCACAGATGAGGCTGGTGGGATGGCTGCTGCGTCCTCATCTATAACTGTTGCCGAGGCTTCTAAGCCGACAGTGACGCCCTCAACATCCTCAAATCCTAGGTCAGCGACGACAACATTGCCGACTCAGACAGCAAGCAGCAGCCCAGTCGGGAGCCCGAGTACGAGTTTGAGTTCGAGCTCAAATGCTACGTCAAAGATGCTGTTGGCTGGTTTGGGACAATTGACAGCCGCGGGAGTGCTTCTCATCGTACTAATGGCGAGTTCATAGATCGAATCATCTGAGACTTTGACCGTCGTTTATGGGCGAAGATCTAGGGAGCGTGTGCGTTGTTACTATAGAATCACGGCTAGACAAGCTTGAATAACAGGGTATTAATCAGTGTCAAAGGATCTAACACGGCTTAAGTACGGTGGTAGCAATAAGCGATAATAACATTACTAAGAAGGATTTTATTAGAGCTAGTACGGCAGCGCATGTTAACCATTCTATCAAAACTCCGCACATCTCCAACTGACACCCCCACCAACATTTTGAAATTTCAACTATACTGCCTACAGGGCCTAGTATACCTATCCTATAGGCGTAATAATTAGTTAATTATAGATCTTACTACTCCTATCTATTTAGAATATCCTAGATCGTCGCTGCTAGCTATAACGTCGCCGCCGCCAAAGTGTGGAAATACGTATATTTGGTGATCCAGTATCTCCACTCTAACTGAATTATAGACTGCGCTAACTACCTCCTATAGTAATCCTAACGTCCTATAAGCCTTCCGCCCTACTTCTATATACTATCCTACGCCTATAAGTAGCTGGGCGGGCTGTGTCTTAACCCTACTATTATATAGTTAGGTCTCCGGGCCCTATCCCCCCCCCTAGGGGTAGAGTAGGGCCGCCTAGGGGAAAGCCCGCCTATACGCCTATTACCATATATATACGCATTCCTACAGAGGTTCTTATACGTTAGTAGCGCCTTAGTACTGCGTAGTAACCGCTGTCGATTAGTAGATAGAATATTAAGCGGATACATTAGTTGCTAGAGGGCCTATAGTTGATAACAGCGGCCTTAATAGCAGTGCAGTACTATAAGGAATAGGAACTCCGGGCTAGAGCCCTACCCCTCTGCCACCTAGAAGAGGCAAAAGTCAAGGATATCGGGTCCGATACCTAGAAGGCCCCTATTAGGGTCCTTATAGTATATCTACCCCTTACAAGTACAGCTAGCGGTAACGATCTAGTTCTAAGATATTCTAAATAGATAGGAGTAGCAAGAACTATAGTTAATTAATTATTACGCCTATAAGATAGGTATACTAAGGCCTATAGTAGGTAGTATAGCTGAAGTTTTGAAAATTTCAAAAAGTTAGTAGGGGTATTAATTGAAGATATACGGAGTTTTAATAGAATAGTTAATATACGCTGCCGTAGCTAGGGTCTAGGCGGGATCTAGGCTACGTAGAATATAGAGAATTTTAGATTATAGTTATAATTGTAAATAGTTAATAGACTAACTATCTTTCTTATAATAATAGATTATAAGGACTTTCGGAGTAATTCCGCCCTTATAGCTAATTAAAATACCTCTTTAGACCTAAGTTTCCTCTCTCAGCTAGCGCCTTTATAGCGCCTTTAACTACTAAAAGTTAAATATACTACGTACTTCTTCGCAGTAATACCCTGCGCTATATATATTATATAATATCGAGATAATTTTATAAGTTTTAAAGTTAATTATTCGCTTACTTGCGTATTAAGAATTTTTAGAATCGGCCTATTTACGCAATAGTTATAAGTAAAAGAAGCCTTTTCCCTATATTTTACGGGCAGCGCTAGCTCCCTAGTAAATACTAATCTTAATACTTAATACTTACCTCCTTATATAAATAAAGTAGGTAACTAATATATATTTAGCGCTATTACCTCTTATCCCTATTTAATAGCTCTACTAACGTAAGGTATCTTTAGTTTTTATAATAGTACTTATAATTAGTATACTATTACGCGTTAGTAGCGCTAGACGCCTACTTTTATAGTATATATTAATAATAGCGCTCCTACCCCTACCTTATATCTAAACTATCTAAAGCGTTAGAATTCGTCTGCGGCCCTTATAGATATTATAGAGAACGTAATTAATTAAGGGATAACTAATTAGGGAAGGAAGAAATATTCTAGGAATACTATAAGAGCTAGGGAGTTTACTATAAGTTAGTAGGTAGAAATTTATAATATATAGAGAAGGTAGATTATTCGACTATAGTAGTAGAACGCCTATCTACGGCCTCGCCCTACCTAATTAGGTATCTAATAAGTTATCTAAGTAGTCGTACCGCCCTATAATCTAGAGGATTTAAGCCTACCTAAGTACTAAGATTCTTCTTCTAAAGATAAAGTACCCCTGCTAGAACCGCGATATTACCTCCGCTAGTAACGGAGACACGCTTAGTAGGTATAGGAGAATAGTAAGGAACGTATACTACGTTAGTAATATCGCCGTTAGCTATATTAGCGCCGTAATACTATAGATAAGGGTAGTAGAACCTTACTAAGTATATATCTATATACCTAGCTACTATAAGTATATATTAATCTCTTAGAGTACGTTATATTACCGTAGTTCTTTAATCTAACTAATAAATATCCTTATTACTATACCTTCTCTTTTAAGGGTAAGCGTCTTTCTACTAAACAGTAGTAGTACTATTAGAATAGTATAATTAATATCTAAGTACCTAACTTACCTAACTTCGAATTCCTTAAATAACTACCTAAAGGTAACCCTAAGCGTTAAGTTCTCGCGTTAAATAAGCTATTTTATAAAGTAGAATATATATTAGATAGTTAGGACTGTATCCTAAACCCTTATTAGCTAAGGTAGTTTAAGATAAAACGGACTACCCGTAGTACTGCGTTCGTTAAGAGAGCCTTAAACTATAATAACCTACTTTCTTTTACTAGTAAGGGCGTAGATAAGATAGATTATTAGGTTAGGCAGACTATATATAAGATTTAAGGGGGGATATATTACGCTATTAGTCTACTTTTACCTAAAGAAGGCGTTACTAAGAGATATACCTAATACTACTTTATTAATAATAGCTAGGATTAAGTAGATACCTATATAATATATATTAGGTAGGTTAAAAGATCTATTAATACGGATATAGTACTTCTTCTTTAATAACTTCTTTAAGATATTAACCCCTATATATAGAGCTTTAAGACTTGCTGGGAACGCTTATTAGATAATAAGGTAAAATACCCTCTATAGACTATAAACGTCCGTATTATATAATATAACCCTAGGCGTACTAATCGCGGTATATATAATCGCCCTATATTTAGTAAGGTAGCCTATATTATAATTACTCCTCCTAACGGCGCGAAGGGACGTATTATATAAGATATTTATATTAAAGTTAAGGGTAGGGGCCTTATAAGGGTCCCTAAATAGTATTTATCCTATATACCCCTACGGTATATCCTGCCTTTCCCTTATAGGGAATAGAGCTAGTATAATAGTCTACTACTATAGGGATATAATAAGCTCCTAAAAGGATATCTCCTTACTACCTATAGGTTAAATATAAGGTAGGGAACTACTTAATACTACGGTATATATTAGGACCCTAACCGGCCTAAGTATAGTAATAAGGAGGAAGAGCCTAAAAGAGATAGAGCTATACTAAGAGGTCGTAGAGGGTCTATATAGGTTACTAGGAGTTAGATCTATTATTATTAGCTATAGGTAAGCCTATTTTATATCTTTTAAACGTCTACCCTTATATTAGTAAGATTATCTTTTCTAGTACTTTATATCTTTATATAGGATATTATAATCTTCTATTATTTTTCTTCTAAAAAGCGCCGCCCCCCTCCTATACTATCTTAGTAATACCCCTATAAGTACTAGATATATAGCGCTTTATTATAGTAGTTATAGATATCGCTATTAATAGTTATAGAATATATCTATTAGCCGGTATAAGTAAGCTAGATATAGAGAAGAATTTCGTTCTAAATATAATTTTTATAGAACTATTAATATATTATTTAAAAAGGTACTAAAATAATCGACGACTAGAGAGTTTATATTATATTTTCTATATTTTTAAGTTTTTAAAATAAGATTTCTCTGCGGGGTAGACCTTATAAGATTCGATATTTTAAAGAATTCTTCTGCTAATACTATAATAGTACCGTAATAGTAGATTCTCTTAATTACTCTATTCTAAGCGTCTCCTTAGCTACTTCGTTACTAACGCTTACGCTGCTATTAAATAGAATAACCTAAATTAGTATATTAAGTATTAGTATAAAATTCGGGTACTCAGCTATAAAGGCTTAATTAATTAACTATATAATAATTTAGATCTAAGGCTTAGCGATCTTAGTAGTAAGGTTACTATTCTACTATCTAGTATAGCTAGTAACCCTAAAGCTATAAGGCAGATATAGAGGACGCTTTAATAGTAGTATAGTATTAAGGTAATCCTACCTTCTTTATAACTTTTATATATAACCCGAACTAAGCTAACGTCCGCCGTTCTATTCGACCTAGTTTATCGACGACGGAGGTTTATAATATATAGGTATAGGTTTTTAATATAAAGCTCTAGGAGCTTCTTAAGGATCTTTTTAAGAGATATATCTTAGGCGCCTATATTAGTTATTACTATATAGTTAAATTTTAAAAGCGAGGTCTACCGTACGCCTATATCCTTCTTATTATTTGTAAGGAGGATAAAATTAGATATATCTCTTAGATTAATAACGCCGTCTAGGCCGTTATTCCTAATAAGACGAAGGACCTAGTACTCTATAAGTTAGTAACTACTTATATAATCTATTACCGTTACTCAGCCTCCGGTATCTGCTAGAATAAAGAGAAGAACTAGTGCTCTAAGTTCTTCCCTAAGGATATTTATAATAAGTTATCGTTTAATACTGAGGGAGTATACCCGTATTATCGACGCCCGTATATAGAGCCTACTCTAGAGGGCTATACTATAAGGTAGTAAGTCCTCTTTTAATATAGAGCTGCGTAGCTGCTAGGCACGTAATTACTATTATAGGGTAAATAGGTAGGTAATTACGAGTATAATACTTCGATTACTAGTAGAGCTAATAACTAAGGAGGTAAGAAGGAATTTGAGGCGTGCGCGATTCTTTAAGTCCCTAGCTAAGCCCGCTTACTAAGCGTGCTAGGAACTTCGCCTAATATACTAGAATCCTACTAAGTATACTAGGCCTAGTACTAATATTCGCCTTCCGCCTTATAACTATCCTCCCCCTTAGGAGGTTTAGTCCCTAAGCCTTATTATAGGTTAATCCTAGTAGTAGTAATACTACTACTTATAGGCCTAATACTTATAGAGCTTACGACCCTAGTAACGTAGTTATTACAACTTAGTATAAAGTAGTAGCGTATTACGGAATAGTAACGCGTTTCGCGAATTACTTTACTTTTAAGGTAGCGAACGTAGCAGCGCGTTCCGTACTTACTAAACCTTATAATAATTCGTTTAGTCTTCTTTCTACTAGTAAGTAATATTAAGCTTCTAATAATAGTAAGTATTTATCTCCTAATTCTTACGTATTATTAAGCGTCGGTATTAGTAGTATTACTATAGTAGCTTAATATTCTTACGGCAGTAGAGCAGCTTACTTACTAAGGTATTCGAATCTAGCGTGTTAATCTTAGTTAGCTAAGTGTTATAGCCTAATATAGCGATCTCGCGAATCTCCTAATACCGCCTCCTACCCTACTTATACCTATCCTACCCCCTACCTGCCTCGCAGCGGCGCCTGCTGGCCCTTTAGGGTTAAGCGTTTAGGGTAAGTCGTTACTCTATTTAGGCCTATATAGATTAGGCGTGCTAATACTAGGTAGTTATACTTAGGTACTTAGGCCTTATAGCCCTCTACTTTTTCCTTATAGCGCTTACTGCTACTAATTAGCTTTCGCCCTACGGGGCTCTCTTCGATTCTTATATACGCTTTTTACGTAATTAGGTAGTTATACCCTTTAGGGCTAATAGATTTACCTATAGGCCTTATTTTAAGTTACTAGCTATCCCCTCTTTTATAGCCTACCTTATCTTTTACTTACTTATAACTTAGGGTCTTACTATACTATAGTTACTTACTTACTTACTTACTCGAAATCCCTAATAGAGTCCTTTATATTACTAAGAAACTTAACTAGTTCCTATAAATCCTTATAAGGGTAAGTATCCTTCTACTTAATAAGATACTTAAGGTAGCTATTACTAGTCCTCTTATCTAGCACCTTATTAACTTCCTATTCCTCTTCTTCGTTAATAAGGACTACTTACGGCTTTAGGTTATTACCTTATAAATACTAAGGCTCTAGTATTAATATATAGAATACTAGATAAATCCTACTATATTTAGTAGGAAGTTCTAATTTATATACTTACTTACCTATCTTCTCTAGTACCTTAAATAGTCTTAGTTACCTATAATTAAGCTTCTTCTTTAGGCGTAAGGTACGTATATTTATACTTCGTAGTAGTACTTTATTACCCTCCTTAAAGGTTATAACTTTATAGTTACTATTATAGTACTTTACTTACTACTTAGTAGCTTACTCCTATATCCCTTTTAAATACGATCGGGATTTACGTAACTATTCTACTCGCTCTATAGTAAGCGGCGCCTCCCCTTTTAGGCTTCTACCCTTAAAAGTACTACTTAGATTTACTATATAGCCTATTAGTAGGTCTTACGGGGTTCGCTTAGTACTTACGTATATACTATTATTATATACGAATATCGCTATTAGTAGTAATTCCGGCTAATTATCCTACTTATAGTTATAGTATACTTATAGGTAGTATTTAAGTACTTAGTTCTACCTCTTAGTCTAACTATCTATTTAAGGGTAGAATATAGTACTAAGCTTATACTTCGTACCTAAGTGCTAGTAAAGTGTTATCTAGAACTTACTAGTAAATAGCGAGCCTCGATCCGTAATTAATTCTTATATTATACCTTATAATAAGAGGAATTCCCTCTATATTATATCTACTAGGCTATTTACTATTAAGTCTTTTATAGTTACTATATATATTATATGTTTCGTAAGCTTATCTACTAAGACTAAGATCGTATTATAAGTTTTTCCTATATATACGTCCTTAGTAGGGGGTATATCTATAATAAAGTCTATTATATTGGCTAGTAATAGAGACACACCTGTACGCGGTACTGGCTACGAACCTGAATACCTATTCAGAGCTGAGATATCTCCCCTAATATATTATAGGTTAAACGATGTTGAGACGTCGCGTAGTTGCTAAGAACTCTATGCAGAGTTTTTTAGGTAACGCGATAATACCTACCCTAACTCTACTATAACTATTATACCTCCCCTACGATCGAGACTAGACAGTAAGAATTGGTATTAGGTATAGTATCTTAGCCTAATAAGTAAAGAGTATAGGTAATACCTACCCAGCCGTTAATTCAAAAAATCTAATATCTACGTGCGCTTGATACATATCTACCAGTTAAGACTAACGCGCAGTCTATCCTAGGGGAAGGCTAGGGTTATAGGTATACAGGACTAAGAGAAGGATATACTAGGTTATAAATTAGAAGGCGTATTTTAGAAAAGGACGGCCCCTATCTAAGTAGCTAGGCGAGCCTTTAGTATAAGCGGCGCCGTATAACTATAATTACAAGCTGAAGGGTTAGCTCCCCCCTAAAGCAAAGTATATAAGGATAGAAGTAAGTACTATCTAATACAACCGGCGGGATGTATACTATCCGATTCTTCATACGAGTATAGGCCTCCTAGGCGGTGTATATAGCTTCCCCCCTTTCTCGTATCCTCAACTAGTAAACCACCGAACAGCCAAATCCGGTACTACTACGGACACTAATAAACACCACTAATTAGCGCTAATAACTCGAACCCTTACGGGACGGCTATATACCCCCTCCTCCCCCCCCCCTATATCGACACAGTAAAGGTCAAAGAAAGTTACAGGGCGCTCAGCGCTATAATAAAGTCGAAGGATATAGAAGAATACAGCAGGGTCCTTAAGAGCTAAGTATAGTACGAAGGGCGTATATTACAGTTAGTATTAGAAATAATATTATAAAGCGCTCAGCATAATATTAAAGAATATAGTTAAGAGTTACCGGTATTAAGGAGGCCTAGGGTATAATCCCCAGACCAAAAGCAATTACATCGTTAAGGATAAGCGGGAGTTTTTATCTAGGTACTATGCTATGGTTTCTCTTACGGCTAGGAAAGGCACACTACGTGTACTATCTACTGGTTTCACAAATAATATAATAGAACACCCTCATTAGTATATATAGATACTAGAATAGGCGTATAAACCAATCAATCAATCAATCAAAGTCTATTATTATAGTATAGAAAGGCGTCGTGCTACCTAGTAGGATTAAGGTTAGTTTACCGTATAGTTTATAGTAATATACTCGTACCCTCTAATAATCTAAGTAACTACGAACGTACTCTCTAATATTACTTATTATACTAGGCTAATAATATTTAGACCTAATACCTTCTTCGGTACGCTTATAACTAAAGTATCTAGCACTAGGGTTATTATAATTTATACGAAGGATCTCTTCCTTTATTACTAGGTCGCTTAGTATATAAACTGCTAGGCTATAATATAGTAGTCTATCCTCGCTTATACCCTATTTTAAAAGCTTATTTAATTTAGTTACGTACCTTTAGCGCTACTCCTACTTAATAACGAAAGTATCCTTCTACTGCAGCTTAAGTAGCTATACTACTATTAGTTCTCGTAAATCTAAATAAGACCTCTCCGACTCTAAAACCTAGTAAACTAGAAGTTAGGACGACTATATAACGTCTAGAATATAAGTCTATCTATTAAGTACCTTCTTATCTAAGTCTATAACTTAGGTATCTATAATAGTAATACTATCTAGTTACGCTATTAATACTACTAGTTTAATACTTATAGGTACGCTATTACGTTCCTATATATTAGGTTAGTATTCCTAATTACGGAGCTTACTTCGTAAGGTAGGGAGGAAGTCTTTATTACTATCCTCGCTACTATTCGGTTTAATAATATTAGGCCTTCTTAACGGCGTATCCGTAGGGTTAAGTTTTCCCTTGCGGTATTTAATTATAAAGTTAAACGCAGCTAACTTCTTAGCCTAGCGAATCTACTTCGTATTAAGCTCCTTTATAGTTATAAAGTAATAAAGGTTATTATAATTAATAATTATACAGATTAGGTATTTACTACCTTATAAGTAGTACCTCTAGTACTTAAATCCTAGTATAATTATATATAGTTCTTTATTATACGTATCTTAGCGTATCTCTACTCCTTTAAATTTATAGCTAAAGAATATAATAGGATACTACTACTTATCCTTACTTAGCTAGCTAAGTACTCTACTTATACCTACTTTAGAAGTATTAGTTTCTATTCTAAGCGCTTACTCCTAGTTATAGTATTCTAGGATAGATATAGTAGTAAATACTTACTTAAGTATTTAAAACGCCTTATATATAATATTATTAAATACGAAGGGTTACTTAACTTTGCCCTTCTTACTTCTTTAGGTTAGGTCGGTTAAAGGCGCTGCGATCTATAAGAAGCCTTTTATAGATCGCTAATAGAAGCCTACGAAGCTAAGGAAGACTAGTATATCTTTTATAGACCTTAGTTCTAGCTACTTAGTAACCGTATTAATATATAACTACTCTATTTAGATACTACGCGGGGTTACTATAAATCCTAAGAAGGTAACCTCGCTACGATTAAATATATACTTTAGTAACTTCGTATAGAGCTGATACTTTAGTAAAGTATATAGTACCTTTTATATATACTCCTAATATAACTCTTCTATTTTAGAGTAGATTAGTACGTCGTCTAGATAGACTACGCAGTATATATTAATATATAGCTTAAGTACTTTATTAATATATAACTAGAAGGTTATAGGGGTATTTATAAGGCTAAAAGGTATTACTTAGTACTTAAACTAGCTATAGTAAGTCCGGAAGGAGGTTTTCTACTTATCTCCTTTATATACCCGTATCCTATAATACGTATTACGAATATTAATCTTAGTAAAGTACTTAGTACCTATAAACCTCGGCTAGCGATAGAGATACACCTGTACGCGGTACTAGCTACGAACCTGAATACCTATTCAGAGCTAAGATATCTCCCCTAATATATTGCAGGTTAAACGATGTTAAGACGTCGCGTAGTTGCTGAGAACTCTATATAGAGTTTTTTAGGCAACGCGATAACACCTACCCTAACTCTACTATAACTATTATACCTCCCCTACGATTAAGACTAGATAGCAAGAATTGGTATCAGGTGTAGTATCTTAGCCTAATAAGTAAAGAGTATAGGTAATACCTACCTAGCCGTTAATTTGAAAAATCTAATATCTACGTGCGCTTGATACGTATCTACTAGTTAAGACTAACGCGCAGTCTATCCTAGGGGAAGGCTGGGGTTATAGGTATATAGGACTAAGAGAAGGATATACTAAGTTATAAATTAGAAGGCGTATTTTAGAAAAGGACGGCCCCTATCTAAGTAGCTAGGCGAGCCTTTAGTATAAGCGGCGCCGTATAACTATAATTATAAGCTGAAGGGTTAGCTCCCCCCTAAAGTAAAGTATATAAGGATAGAAGTAAGTACTATCTAATATAACCAGCGGGATATTATACTATCCGATTCTTTATATGAGTATAGGCCTCCTAGGCGGTGTATGTGGCTTCCCCCCTTTCTCGTATCCTCAACCAGCAAACCACCGAACAGCCAAATCCGGTACTACTACGGACACTAATGAATACCACTAATCAGCGCTAATAACTCGAACCCTTATAGGACGGCTATACACCCCCTCCTCCCCCCCCCCTATATTAATATAGTAAAGGTTAAAGAAAGTTATAGGGCGCTCAGCGCTATAATAAAGTCGAAGGATATAGAAGAATATAGTAGGGTCCTTAAGAGCTAAGTATGGTACGAAGGGCGTGTGTTATAGTTAGTATTAGAAATAATGTTATAGAGCGCTTAGTATAATATTAAAGAATATAGTTAAGAGTTACCGGTGTTAAGGAGGCCTAGGGTGTGATCCCTAGACTAAAAGCAATTACATCGTTAAGGATAAGCGGGAGTTTTTATCTAGGCACTATACTATGGTTTCTCTTGCGGCTAGGAAAGGTATACTACGTGTACCATCTACTAGTTTCACAAATAATGTAATAGAACACCCTCATTAGTATATATAGATACTAGAATAGGCGTATAAACCAATCAATCAACCTATAAACCTCTCTAGGGTTTCTAAGAGTAATAGTAATAAGTAGTTATTCTTAATAGTTACCTTATTAAGCCCTCTATAGTTAATATAAAGCTATAAGGAGCTATCTACTTTCCTTATAAATAATACTAGCGAGCCTATTAGGCTACTTAAGGGACGAATCTACTTCTTCTTAAGTATAGTACTTAGGTAGTCCCTAATCGCTACGAGTTTATTATATAATATATTATAAATCGGCCTACTTTTTAGTAGCTTACTAGGTAGTAAGTCTATTAGGTACTTAACTTATTTATACGTATTAAGGCTATTAGATAGTTCTTCTAAAAAGACCTCTTTTAAGCCTACTAGCTTATTTAGTACGCTAGGCTCGTCTAACTACGTAGCTCTATACTATACGGCTCTATTATAACTATTATTACTTACTAGTAGAGTCTTATATAGGATTACGATAAACGCTTCCCCTTTCCTATACGTAATTACTATATTAGCTAATAAAGCAAACTGCTTTATATTAATAAGTACGATATTCGCCTACGTCCTAGGCTTATTATAGTATATCTAGAACTACTCGCGCTAACAGATATTAGGATTAATATTATAGATCTAGGGGTAACTAAGAATAAGGTCGTATCCTTATATCTCTATAGTATATACCTTTAAGGTTCTCTCCTACTTCCGTCTAGTACTATCTACGAGACTAAGGTTTAATATATATATACTATATAACGGTATTTAGTACCTATTAATAGTACGTACTATAGTTAGGGCTTAATTAGGCTCCGGTATCTATACGCCTTTAATTAAGGACTGCGAGATAAAGTTCTCCTTACCCCTAATATCTATTAGGGTAGTAATATTACGTCTGCCTAGTAGCGTAGTAATTTCTCCTTATAATATTAGAGCGTAAGGTTTCCGCTTATTAGGTAGTAACCCTAATACTTTAGTAGCGAGTATTAGGTCTTAACTTTTCCCTTTTCGCTACCTAAGTTACGCGATTCGTTACTAGTAACGTACTTTAGGTAATCTAGCGAGCCTTTAAAGTAGCTAAACTACCTATACTTATAATATTAAATCTTAGCGAGGGGTTTCTTATACTTACTAGCTAAGTCGCCGCCTTTATATTTAATTCGCGCAGGCCTGCGGCCTTATAACGCTAAAGAGGATAATCTCTTACTATCCTCCTTTATATAGGAGGTCCTAGGTCTTATATATAGCTAACTATACTTACTAGGCTTCTCCTTAGTATAAGCCCTATTAGTTAAAGGTAGCTCCTTTAGTTTTCGTAACCTCTACTTAATACCTTAGTACTGTAGTAGTAGCGAGGTATAGGTAGTAGGTTAGAGTACGTCTTTTATAGCTTCTAAAGCGATCTTCTTAACTACTCTATTATATAGGGTCTCTATACGTTCTTAGTCTTCTATAGGGCGATCCCTCTATACCTATAGGGCTATAAGGTAATTATTAAAGTTCGCGACTATCTATATATCTCTTATAGTCGCCCTAGCTAGCTGGCGACCTATATTATAAGACTTAACTACTAGGTTACGAACTTAATCTAAGTACTAGTTAGTATACTCCTTCTATATAGGTTTACCGGTACTATATAGTATAGTATCTCTTATATTTCTCTAGGTCTACCTCTTCGTATCTACTAAAAAGGCGGAGGACCAGCGAGTCTTTTCCTTATTTATATAAAAGTCGTCGCGAGGGGCTGAGGCGATATAATCCTTATAGTCTTAAATAAATATAACTACTAAGTTATAGTAGGTAAGATACTACGTCTTAGATACCTTAGTAACACTTACTCGCTTATAAGATATATTATAGTAGTAGTTATCGCTATACTTATAACAGTACCCTTATATATATTTAAATTCGGCGAGTTTAAGCTTTTTAATAGCTACCTACTTCTTAGCCTTAAGTAGTATAAGTTAATAATATTACTTTTAAGTTAGACCTATTAAGCGGGGGTCTTCGCTTACTAGTATAAAGACTAGAGGTATATTATTATTTTAGTCGCCGCCCTCGCTAGTAGTATAGCTAGAGGACGTACCTCCTATATTAATAGCTTCTTTAGGGTTAATAACCTCTTCTTATAAGGTTATAATATTAGTAGTACTTTCCTGCGGTGCGATACTACGACTTCGCAGGTTAATAGGGGACTCTTAGGTTATACTTACTATTACTAACTAAGTAGCTCCGTGCGAACGGAGTTATTAGAACTATAAGGTAGTAAGTCCTCTTTTAATATAGAGCTGCGTAGCTACTAGGCACGTAATTACTATTATAGGGTAAATAGGTAGGTAATTATAAGTATAATACTTCGATTACTAGTAGAGCTAATAACTAAGGAGGTAAGAAGGAATTCGAGGCGTACGCGATTCTTTAAGTCCCTAGCTAAGCCCGCTTACTAAGCGTGCTAGGAACTTCGCCTAATATACTAGAATCCTACTAAGTATACTAGGCCCAGCACTAATATTCGCCTTCCGCCTTATATATACTAACTAATAGGTTATTCCTTATAACCCCTAGCTTCTAAAGAAGTACTGTGCTTATCTAAATATTAAGATCTACGCCTCTATTAAGTCTATATTTTACTTATTTAAGTACGTCTATAAGGGTCTAGACTAGGCAAATATTTCGGTTACTTAATTAATAATAGTACCTTAGGGGAACTCTATACCGCTGGGGTAGTAACGGCTTAAGTGTTACGGGTCATCCCGCAATATAACTAACTAGGACCAGGGGAACGCGCGGACGGCGTAGGACCTGTTATGGAAAGGATATAAAGGATATAGTGTTACGTGTATATATATAGGGGTATCGCATACAATCACAGCTGTGCCCTAACCCTAGTGGGAAGCTTAGCGGGGCTTGGTAAGGGTAGTAATATAAGAAGTCTCTATATATTAATTCTTCTTCTTCTTTAGTTTAGTTCTCCTAGTTAATTACTATCTATATCGACTTGTTCTATATAATCACCTAATATTAGAACTAAACTCTACTTACTCTAACTCGCAGTAGTTATAACAGCGAGCCTAATTAAGTAACTACCCTAGCCTAATATTAGTATTAAGTCTAATACTCTATAACACTAATTTTAAAATTAACTCCTACCTACCTCCCCTTATAACCGCTTTACTACCGCCTTATACTAGTACTACGATAGACGATAGGAATACTACTAAGCAGCAGTTAAAAAATCTAATAGAAGATCAACGCGTAAGATAATATATTTTAAGAAATATAAAGAAGTATAGACGGACGTCTCTACTACTAAAGGACGCCCTATAAGGGGCCGAAGAAGCTATATCCGTTTAGGAAATAGTAAGTACTATCTAGTTAGAACGTTAAGTAGCGGCGGAGCCCGAAGCGGTACTTAATATATTAAATAATCTACGACGCGAGCGAGATACGTTATTACAGACGGTAGAAGAATTAGAAGCGGTAGATATATAATATAAAGTAGTAGTATAGTCTACTCAAACTAACTAGGCGAAGGTATTAACCTTAGATAAAGAAAATATAGCCCTACGGGACTAATTAGAGGAAATAAGAAGTAATATCTAGTAGTTAGACGAGGTTCTCTAGTTAGAAAGAGAATAATACTAAGTTAATAAGCTACCTCTCCTACCACCCTATAATATAACTCCTAATACGACCGCCT
Source organism: Stereocaulon alpinum (assembly GCA_018257865.1). Taxonomy (NCBI): domain Eukaryota; kingdom Fungi; phylum Ascomycota; class Lecanoromycetes; order Lecanorales; family Stereocaulaceae; genus Stereocaulon; species Stereocaulon alpinum. The sequence goes on along the minus strand of JAEUBA010000131.1, from coordinate 2,110 downwards.
TAATAGGAGTTTAACGAAGTATACGTTACCCAGATCCGCTGATCCTCACTAATAGGAAAGACCCAGAATTCGAAGGTTAGATATAAGATATCTAGGATAAGCTAGATATAAATAGAGACTACTTTACTACTAAGTTAGAGAAAGTTAAATATATTATTAGACGTACTAAGGCTAAGGCAAAAGTAGCGATTACCTTATACTATATTAGTAATCTAGAGTATTTCTAGACCTTAGTAATAGTTATTAGGCTACTTACTAGCCTATTTAGCGACTTAGATAAGGAGAATTACTACCGCTGAGAATAGAATCGTCTCTATTAGCGGGCTAATATATTATTCTCTAACTTCTTTATAGAGGTACGTAAGCTAGCTAGCTACCTAAATTACTCCGATAAGTCTATAATAGATTATCTAAAGGATAAGAGTAGCTTATAACTTAGGGAAGTACTCGCTACGTATCCTACTAAGTTTAGGACCGTTAAGGAGCTCCGTATCTATATATAACGGGTAGATAACTTAGTAGCGGTACTATACACAGACCGTAGCCGCTAGATATAGGCCTAAGAAGTAAGGATAAATCGCTAAGCGAACTAGGCGACTACTACTACTATAACTACCGCTACTACTATAGTAGCAGCGATAAAGCGTCTAAATACGCCTTTTATACTATATCGCCCCTTATCGCCTAGTTACCGCCTATCTCCTAGGCCTCTTACCGAAATTATATGTTTTAAGTATAGAAAGAAGGGATATTTTATGGCTATATATACCTATCCGGCTTCTACTATATATAAAATATTAACTATAGAGCAAGTCTCACCGCCGTAGAGTAATAACCTATTAGGAAATATATCGCCCTTAATATAGACGCGTTAAGCGGCGATATTCTAATTTCGTCTTCTGGTTTTAATACCGACCTATTTGCTAGGTCTCTACTTACTATCACCTATACTCTATTTAGTTAGAAGAATAGATATACTATCTTAGCCCTACTAGATACCGGTGCTACTAGATTTTTATTTATTAATAAAGAAGAAGCGTACTTTCTCTATAATAAATTAGGTATCGCACCTATACTAATTAGTCGACCCCGCCCCTTAAGAGGGTATAATAGGTAATTAGCACCTAACCTAATTACCTATATAATATACCTATCCTTAGATATCGACGGACGTATCGAATTAATAATTCCGATACTTATTATTAAGCTAGGAAATTATAAGGTAATACTAAGTAAGCTATAGATAAATACTAATAATATCTTACTTAATATAAGCTGCGATAAGCTTATATTCCCTAACTATATCGTTCCGCTAGCACTACTAGTATAGCTAGTACTACTAAAGCGGTTAGCCCTCCTAATAAAAGAGGTTACCCCAGTAAAAATCCTTTAACGTCTACTACAGGCAGTAACCTCCGCTACTAAAATCGTAATACTAAAGAAGATACTAGTTATACTAAAGTCGACTCCGCTAAATATCGCGCCTATTAGCGCTAACGCCTATTATAAATAGGCTTCTTAATAGGTAAAGGGGCGCGGAGCTTAATACTTCTCACTAATAATATCGCAAATTAATAAGGCTCTGCGAGCGGAATCCGCTAATTAGCCTATAAATATTAATAAGATATCCGCCTAGACTAGTAGCGATATCCGGGAGAAGCTACTAGTAGAATACTATAACTTTCTTAATATCTTTAACCGAATAAAAGCTGATATCCTACCCCCTTACCGCCTATACGACCACAAAATCTAGTTAGAAGGTAATAAACGTCCCCTATATAGTTGAATCTACCTAATATCAGGTGAAAAGCTCTAGAAAGTAAGGGAATATCTGGAGGAGAACTTAGAAAAGGGCTTTATTAGCCCTAGTACGGCTCTATATAGGCCAGCGATAGAGATACACCTATACGCGGTGCTAGCTACGAACCTGAATACCTATTCAGAGCTGAGATGTCTCCCCTAATATATTATAGGTTAAATAATATTGAGACGTCGCGTAGTTACTAAGAACTCTATATAGAGTTTTTTAGGTAATATAATAATACCTACCCTAACTCTACTATAACTATTATACCTCCCCTATAATTAAGACTAGATAGTAAGAATTAGT
>JAEUBA010000130.1:0-58594 GCA_018257865.1 Stereocaulon alpinum | reverse complement strand
CGTTATTAGAAAGCGTATAAAAAGTGTTATAATATATAGTTAAGTAGATAATATTATATAGGTAAAGTTCTAAGTGCGTATAATACGAAAAAATAAAGATATTTTGATAGTTAATAGAGTCTTGGCATCTTAATTCTTTTAAAAACCATTAGTTAGAATAGCTCGGGAGATCTATAGGGTCCTAATTGCCGATTTTCTATTATAGTAAGAAAGATTAATTAAGTAATCGACGTTAATAAGAACTCGCTAATATTAGAGCCCTTATATAAGTAAGCTTATAATAACTACCTTAACTATAAGCTAGACTATAGTAAGCTATACTTCTAAGGTAGACTTAAAGTACTAATAGAGCTACTAAAGCTACGGATATCTCTAATCTACTATATCTATACCTAGCCTACTATCGCGTACGTAGGGATTAGTAAAGTTAAAATAATCCTATCTAGGTAGTACTACTAGAAGAATATCGGAAATAATATAGCGTAGTATATCGCTAACTATAGCTATACTTAGATAAAGGTTTATAGAGATAAGACTCTAAGCTTCCTAAAGCCTCTAAAGATCCTAGTACGCCCCTACTAGTACCTAATAATAGATTTTACTAAATTCCCTTTAGACGAAGCTAGTTATAATTTCGCCTTTATAGTAATAAATTAATTATTAAAGAAGTCCCTCTCCTTACTATACTATAAGACTATTATAGCTAAGGGAATAGCTGAGTTATTTCTAACTTACTAAACCTACTACTAAGGTATACCTAACTCTATCATATTAGATTAAGGAGTATAATTTATATTAATCTTCTAGAAGGAATACTACTATATCCTAAGTATTAAGGTAAAACTAACTATAGCCTATAATCTAAATATCGACGGCTAAACGGAGATTATAAACTAGTATATAAAATAGCGCCTCTAGCCCTTCTATATATACTACTAAGATAACTAGAGTTAAATACTACCTATTATAGACTTAGCCTAGTTAATACTACCTTATAAATTCTTAGAAATTACTCCCTTTTAGCTCCTAAACGGTTATAAGCTATAGACCTCTTAGGACCTCTAAAACCCTAAGCCCCTAGCTACGGCCTTAAAGAGGTTAAACCGCTAAGACGCCCTATAGGTCGCCGATCGTATAAAGGATATAGTATAGTTCGTATAATCCTCTTTATAGTTATAGTAAGATAAGATAAAATAATTAGCTAACCGTAGGCGTTAGAAAGTTAACTAGGACGTAGGGGACTTAGTATTAGTAGATATATAGAACTAGAAGATAGACCGTCCCTCTTATAAGCTCTTAGAGAAGTAGTTCGGCCTAGTTAAGGTTTTTACGAAAGTAGGCGAAAGTTAGAAGGTGGAACTCCTAGAAGCCTAGATAATATAGCTAGTATTCTATTCCTACTCCCTCTATAAGTATAAGGATAACCCTTTACTAGGCTAATACCGCCTTAACCTAGCTTTAATATAGTTACTCCTAGAATAAGATAAATAGGAATTAGAAGATATACTAGGCTCTAAGCTAGTAGGCTCTACCCTAAAATACCGAATTAAATAGAAGGGCGCTAATAAGGACTTAGAATAGTACCCCTATTCTAATATAATAATAGTACCTTATATATTAAAAGCCTTCTACCTACGGTATCCTAATATAAAAGGCCCTCCGCGAGTACTCCCTGCCTAGCTAAAGGCCTATAATAATAGGATTAATAACTATACCTACCTTAACGATAATTATCCTATAACAGCAACTACGAGGACGTAGTTTTTTCGGGGGGGGAGGGTAGTATTACGGTCCTAATTTAGAGGTCTTAGTATTAGGTATAGAGGTAGTAAATTAGTATAGAGATAGGTTAGTATATTAGTTAATATAGCTTCTTAATTAGGACTAGCGGCGAGCTAGCCTTTAGGATATTAAGTATATAGAGCTCCCTAATTTCTTCTTCTTCTTCTTCGTCCTATTTTTTAGATACTAAGCGTAGCCTATTAGCTAAATCCTAATATAAGGTAGTTTTCTTTAAAGCTGCCTTCTCCTACGATCACCTCTAGGCGAGCCGTAACACTTAGGGGAGGTGCCTCTAGGCGCGTTAAAAAGTAGCCCTTATCTAGGGGGGTCTTTATAACCCGCCAAATCGCCAAATCAAAGAAAATTAGACCGGATCGTCTTTATAATTAAATAATTTTTAAGCCGGTAGATATAATTTAAAAATCCTAGTATATAACTTATAGAAAATATTCTAATCTATAACTTTTATATATAAAACTTTTTTATTAAAGGGCTTATAGGGCTATTTTAGGCCCCGAAAGAATTTTTAGGACGATTAGAAATTATTGGCTAAGGGCTTAGGCGCATAGATATTAGAGTTAATTCAGGCCCTAAATTTTTTAGGGGGCGATTAAAGGTTATTAGGGCTCGAGTATATAGATTTAAAGGCTATTTAAACCCTAAAAGAATTTTTTTAGGGCTAGTTAAAAATAATAGGGCCACTTTAGGGCCTAGAATTTGAATTAATTTTTTTTTTTTTTTTAGGATTAACGGGCGTAAGCGTAGCTTACTAATAATATATTTTTTCCCTAGTAAAATCGTTTTATTGGGTGACGTTACTAGTCTTACCGAATTTACAAGATAAGTAGATTATTTAGGGGGTGGGGCGTTATAACGCGGGCGAGTATTATAACGAGCGGCCGGGAGAAGCTGATAAGCCTAGTATATCACGGGTGAGATAATTCAGACGTAGACCTGTAACATGTGCTCTATATAAGGAAGGGTACGGATTGGAGTGCTAGCCTAGCGTGCTCGGTTAGTTCTCAGTATACTTGGTAAGGGAGCTTGGTAAGGGACTCTAATAACCGTTGTTAGCCCTATAGCTGATTAGTTAGCTTTGAGCACTTAGCTAGAATTCTAGAATTCTATCACTTAGATAGATTATCCCTATACTATAATAAAGTTAACTACCTAACGTTGCTTTGCCATTGCTTTTTATTTATCTATTATATTCTAGGGGCTGAACTGGGATCGATTTAAATCTTACTATCTCTAAGTAAGCTAAGAAGGATATTTAGACGAAAACCTTTCCAGTAGATTTAGTAACTGTCTATAGTAGGGTAGCCTAGGGTCTACGTCCTAGTCTAGGAGTAATACGGCAAACTATATACTATAGAAGAGGAAGAACTGAAGTCGAATAGAAAGAGCTAGGATATATTATATAGGAGACGAGTTACTATACTAGGATTTAGTATAGCAGAATCTACCTATAAGTACTTAAGTAACTATTATTAAAAAGATAATAGTTATAAGTAATAAGGATAATATACCTTCCTTACCTATCTAATAATTATTTATAATAATATTATTACTAGATTTAGTATAAGGTAAGAGCGGACTACTAGTATATAGAGTAAGGATACCTACTATAAGGAAGTAACGCCCTTATTATAATAAAATTACGGATAAAGAGAATATTATTATTATTAAGTTCTCTATTATCTGACGATTCGTTAGACCTAAGCAACGTTACGAAGTAATTAGATATAGAGTAACGAGACGAAATTTAAGCTTAGCTTAAGGATTAGCGGTTATCTATACCTATTATACTAAAGAAGATTAAATATAAATAAGAAGGACTTATATCGCCTATACTTATATCTTAATAAGGAATACTAACTGAGTTGTTAATAGAAGCACCTCCTATACTATTAGAGGAAGTTATAAAGAGACCTACTATAAGTAGAGACCTATTACTAGCTTATTTACTAATATATTCTACTTTCCCGCTATACACCCTAAGGCATCTGCAACTATAGTTGATAGGAAGTATAATATATACCTTACCTACTAATCTCTATATTCCAAAGACTCGTGTAGTAGCGAATATAGACGAGTATCTAAGTATAAGGGCACCTGTTATAACTAGGTCACCTACGTTAGAAGGCCTACCGTATAGGAAATAGCCTCTCCCGCCTTCTCTCCTATTACTTGCACAAGGTCAAAAGCAGGTTAAGTAGGAATTATATATTATAGCACTTAATTCGTTCACGCAGTTTAAGATACCTTAATTTATAGGTAATAAGGATAGAGAAGACGCCGTAAGGTTTATTAAAGCTTTCGAGTTCTAAATTATACTAATAATAGCATAATATTAATCTATAGGAATTAATTAAGTAAAAGTATTTTAGCTGGAGTTAGTATATCTAGAAGGGTCGACTATAAAGAAATAGGTAGAAGACTAAGATAAAGAAGTCTATAATAACTAGAGTATATTAAAAGAAAGGTTTCTTATAAGGTTCCTAAAGAAGGAGAAACTAAATAAGCTATCTAAGGCGTTAAGGAAGTTCGAGAATCTTAAGTAGAAAGGACGACTTATTAAGGAGTACTATAAAGAAGTATAAGAGCTTACGAAGGTCTTACTAAAAGATTTATATAGCGAGCTAGGCCTAAGGATAATTCGAAGTCTTAATAATAAAACTATCCGAGTAGTGATAGGAGGTATTATAAAGAAGAAGAAAGTAGATCTTAAAGAGGTAATTAAGATAATTAATAGAGTCCTAAATAAGGACGAATAAGATAAAGATCCTATTAATAAGAAGAAGAAGTTAGAGAAAGAAAAGGAAGATATCTATACTAGAATAGATTTAAAGGATAAGTAGTTTACACGCTAAATAGAATAAAATACGGAACTTCTATAGAAAGTACTAACCTAGGGCTTCTTAAAGCTGAGGTATACTAAGGTGCCCTACTATAATTCGGCACTATATAGGATAGTATAAGCAGGCTAGAACCTAGGGAACTATATATTATTAAGGTAGTAACCTTAGAGGGAATTAGGGGGACCTAGATTTTTACTACCTAAAGGGTCCTTACCTACGGCGGGTTACTAGAAGCCGAATACGTTTTAAAAATCTAAGTTCGTATATTTTAATTGCACTAAGATTAGTTATATAAGCAGAGATTACATAAACCCTTAGGTACTATAGGAAGAGAGGAAGAAAGTAATAGATAAAGAGAATAAGAGGAGAGTAATACTAGAATCTAAGGCTATAGCACTATATAGTAGAGAAAGGGATATTATACTATATATAATAGGGTTAAATATAACACCTGTAATCCTACGTCGTTAAGAAATAGTATCGTATTAAGTTAAAGCGGAGGATTATTTAAGATATTAAACTTATATAGTACTAGGAGATTAGGACTTAGGAGATAAGGATATATATATTCGTAATTTAATATAATACGAGTTATATTTGTATAAAGAATCTAAATAGACTACGGAGGAAGTTTATATACTTACTAATAAGAGGAAGTATTCTACAGTTAAATTTAATAAGGAGGAAGACTTACCTAATACTACCTAATCTACGCCGCCGCAGAAAATTCTAAAAAAGGCTGGTAGTATTCCGAAAGCAGTCACTCAGGCTGTATCTAAGAAGGTTAGATAGTTAAATAGGAAGCTAGATATACCTAAGAATATATAACCTATATATATACCGCCTACGTCTATATCTACCCCTAAAGCTAGAGAGAATATCCCGAAAGGTGTAATATTGCTAGCACCACCAATTAATAAAACTAAACTAAAAAGTAAACGACGTCTATAAGGATTCGTACTAATCTAAAAGCTATATAGAATAGGAGAGTAAGATATATAGAATACTACTATATTCTTATAAAATTCTTAGGCGAATATTACGTTAGTATAGCTAATATATATCGCTCCGAAAGCGAGAACCTTACTTACTAAGGCGTTACGCTTAACTCCTAAGCTAGAAAGTAAAGCAGCGTAGAAGTAGAAGGTAAAAGTAGTAGTAAAGACCGTAGTTAAAGAAGTAAGCTAAGTAGAAATAGACTATAATATCGAAGCGTTTATTATAGACCTAGATAAACGGAAGCCTATTAAGAATAAGAGACTCCTTACTATAGTAGCTTATATAGATCTAACGGATACTATCTCAGCTGTATATAATATAGCGTTAGATACTTTAAGATATTTAACTTATACTAATTATAGAGAGTTAGTATTAAACCTAACCTCAGTTAAGAATCCTAATTTAGTTAATAACTAACAAAGTTAGAAAGGGAACTTCTATATAGTAGGAATTATTCAACTAAAGAAAAGTAACCCTTAGGACTTTAAGGTACGACGAATACTAATAGATCTTAGATCTACCCTTAACCTAGTATCTAAGAAACTTATAAAATTAATATTATACTATATATATCCTAATAAGAATATTATTATAAAAGTTACTAATAGAGACTACTATTAATTAACTAGGTATATATAGGTAGCCCTTACTTTATTAGGAGTCCGTAAGATTATCGAAGCCTATATAGTCCCTAGGAATATAAGTTATAGTATATTACTAGGGCGTATATAGCTACGAAGTATTAAGGCTATTAGATTTTATAGTTATAATAAATACTATATCGCTAATATAACTAGAATATACTATAAGTTGCTAGTCTTAGTAAAGATATATACTAAAGCTTTAGAAGTTATACTAGCTGAAGATATAAATATAGACGATATTTGGGATAATAAGGTAGTTAATAAGCTCCGATATAACTAGTAGACCTAGATAGATACTATCCTTAAAGAAGTAATAAGGGAAGCTGCGTTGCAAGCCTAAGAGGATAAAGAAGATAAGGAAGAAGAGGAGATTAACTTAGACTTCAACTTTAAGGATATAGAATTAGGAAAAGTATTACGTCGTTAGGGATCCTAGACCCTTACGACGGTAATAACTACCTAGGGAAGGATATACGGGGAATAGGTAGCCCTATAGGAGGAGAGAAGGAAGATAGTATAAGGGAAAGGAAGGGAATACCTTAGGATAGAAAGAGCTTAAAGGTGCTAAATTCGAAAATTAAGGATATATACACTATATAGCGGTACCCCCTTTATATAAAGAAACGAAGATAGCTACTATTAGCCCTACGGATACCTACTAGAGGAGGCGACCTACGGAAATTAGGACTACCTAAAGTGAGGTAGGAAGGACTCTATAGAAAGGTAAGGTAAGAAGTTAATAGAATTAATAGCTAGTAGACGAATATTAGTTTATTAATCTAGAGAGGTAATAAGAAGCTAATATAGGTTCTGAAAGTAATAAAGCTCCCTTTTTACTAGGATATTAAAGACGAAGGAATAGCTATAAGTGAGACTAGTATAAAGATAGTATCGGGAATACGAAGGAGTCGGGACTTAACTAGTGATAAAGCAAAATACTAGGAATAACGTTATTATAGGTGGACTATAGAGGAACCTATCTTCTCTACGGAGGAATCCTTCTAAGCTACGGAAGAAGATAAATTATTTGGTTATAGGTAGTTAGGATTCCCGACTACTAGGAGGCCTATATAGTATAGGAGGGAGATAAGACGTAATAATCTAAGTAATAATTTTATAAAGTGGATAGCTAAGTTTCCTAAGATGATTAGACCGCTAGTAGAAACGCCTAATTAGGTGAAACTAGTCTAGTAGTTACTAGAAACTTAGAAGGATATCTTCTGCGAGAATATTAAAGATATACTAAAGATAGACTTAATTGAGCACAGAATTCTAATATATAATAATATAATCCTAAGAGTAGCAAAACCGGTATTATATACCCTAGAGGAAATAAAATAGTAATAGGAGAATCTGCTAAAACTAATAGAAGCTGGGATTATTACGTAGTATATATCCCCTTAGAGTGCTAGAAGTCGATTCCTAAGAAAAGAAGATAGAACGTTAAGGATAGTGTATATATTTATACCTATGAATAAGGTGACTATAAAAGCTAATTACCTAATAAAGTATATCGAGCCTATTTTATAAAAGGTGTCCTAACTACGACTAAGATATATATTTAAGGCAGATAGTTTGAATAGATATTAGGCGATAGGAATCTTTAACCTATATACTTTTAAATTAGCCTTCTCTTTAGTACTAGGGTAACTATACTACCTATATATAGGCTAGGGTTATATAGGCGGACTAGGAACGTATACTTAGCTTAAGGATATTATTATATCGAGTATTCCGAGCCCTAATCCTAAACTAGTACTTACTAATATAATATAAGGCGAGGCTGTTTATAAGTATTTTATAGATAATAATATCAGGGGTGCGGAAATATTCTAAGGCCTTATATACTTTCTTTACTACTACTATTTTCCTAAACTTATATAGGCCCGTCTTACCTTAAACCTAAAGAAGTACTTATTCTTTATATTAAAGGTTAAGATCCTAGGATATCAGCGTAATAAGAATAGAATCCAGCTATTAGAAGATAAATTAGGATAGTTTAGGGAATAGCTAGTTCCTAAAACGAAAGACGAACTGATAAGATTCGTATATATACTACTATTCTTAAAAGTATTTATTCCTAGAAGGGCCGACTACTTAATAGTTATAAAATCTATAATCGTTAAAGAAAAAGTAACTATTAAATAGGGAGTAAAGCAGAGTATAATAAGTAAGGTAGTAGATTTTTAATAGACTTCCTAGCACTAGAGAGCTTTCGATATAGTAAAGCAGGTAGTCTTAGAGAATACGTATTTAGGAGATAATAATTAGCAATATTATCTATATACTAATACGTCGAAAACTAGCCTTAGAGGGGTGCTGTTTTAACTTAGGACGTTAGAACCTAGAGTCCTAATAAATAAAGACTTATAGGCTGATATATCTATTATAATATTCTTATCTTTCTAATTAACGCCTGTATAATTAAGATATTATATAACTAAACGAGAAGCCTTAGCTGTTATAAAAGCGCTTATAGAAGTGTAATAGATTATAAAGGGCTTGAAGTTTCTAATTATACTATATACCGATTACTAAGCACTGCTAAAAACCTTATAAAGTAAGGATATAACTAGTAGAATCTTAAGATAGTAACTAGCTCTTAGCGAATATAATCTAAATATTTACTATATCCTAAGAAGCGAGATTACAATAGCAGATAGATTATCTAGAATCAAAGGCTACCTATTAGTAAAAGCGGATAACTTTAAAAATACTATAGTAAGCTTCGTTATAGAAGAGGGAATAGGCTACTCTGCTATAAAAGGTAACCCTCTAGTAAGAAGTCTAGAGACACCTGATAACGAAGGATAGGAAGAGAAGTAGCAGGAATAGCTTAAAGATCTATAGTACTAGGATATTATCAAGTACAAATTTATAGGTGCTGCTAAGACTAATTTACTAAGACTGATTCAACCCTTTAAGCACTAGGCCGAAGGGTGACGAGACACCTCGCAAGCAAATTTGTCCTAGTTAATAACGGCGACCTCTAGAGGACGGAGCTCGTATATATCGAACGAAACGGCAAGTATAGCAGATATATATATAAGCCGTAGGTAGTATAAGCTTTGTTTATCCTATATAATATCCATAGGTATTTCTTAGAAGGAATTATATATAAGAGGAGTATTAGCAAGTTCTTCTAGCCTATAAGGTAAAGAGATATTAATACCTTCTATTAGACTTGCTATAATTATTAAATAATTAGTCTACTAAAGCTACGAAGTAGGTTACTGCTAGTAGTCAGCCTATAGCCTATAGATTATTTAGGATATAATTATATTAGACTATTTTCTCCTATTACTAAATCGGGATATAAATTTGTTCTAATTACGGTAGACTATATATCTTAATTCCTATTCGCTGAAGCTTTCACTGTGGCAAATTCTACGAATTCGGTAGCTTTTATAGATAAGAATATTACTAATAAGCTTAGGTATCTATGAGTAGTATACTATAATAACGGGGTATACTTTAAGAGGTTTTTCAGTACTAGGCTTAAGTAGATAGATATAAAATAAATATAGGCCCTAGTCTCTTATCTATTATCCGTTAGGCTTATAGAATAATATATTTAGTTAATCCTCTAAATACTGCGAGCGATACTGTAATACTATACGGAAGCTATTCTAGTTTAGGATAAGTATATACCTATAATTATTAGGGCTATTAATACGAGATATATTAAAGTCTTTAGGTATAGTCTAGCGGAGATCTTATTCGGATTTCTTCTAAAATACTACTTAGGAGGAGATAAGTACGATAAAATTCTCCGTTTTAGAGCTATCGAAAGCGAGATTTAGAGCCTTATAAGTAAAGAGGTACTAATAGTTAAGGAGGTGATCTATAAATCTAGAATAGTAATCCTTAATAAAATTAGGCAAATAGTATTATAGAAGAGATATAAAAGGGCGGAGAAGGATACTACTTTAATAAATAAGAAGTCTAAATTACTATATAAGACTCGACTACTACGAAAAGGTAACCTAGTAAAACTAAGGCGGCTAGATTAAGATAACTAGAAGTTATATAAGATAGAACTAAGATAGGAAGGTCTATACTAAGTAGAAAAGATCTTAGAACATAGTTATTCTATATAGCTGCGGGATATAATTACTAATAAAACGAAAGGCAAATATTATACAGATAATATCGTATTATAGCTGGAGAGGACTAAATATAGCGATAACAGTATTATATAGATATTAGTAGCGTAATAAAATAGGGAGTAATAATAACTAGTTCGGAAGTAGGTAGACGAGAATTATGAAAGTAAGAAGGTAGCGATAAATATAAAGGGACTAGATTCGTCGGACTTTAGAGATAACGATAGTATTAATAAGCCTAACGAGAAAAGGAGCGACGATATTTATAAAGGTCCCTTCGGCGATAAGAATAAGTTTAAATTTTAGCGGTCTAAAGCGGTTAACTTATACTAACTAATAACTGTTAGGAAGGAGTAGAAAGAGGAGGGGGGTAGGAAGTAGAGTAGGTAAGTACTCTACTTAGAGTATATAGAATTATAAGTAATAATAGAAGGGAATAGGTGTATATAAGTACTATAAGCAGGAATAAAGAGCAGGAGTTAAGAATATAGAATAAGAGTAGAAGGGCAGGGAGAATTATTAGAGCAATATACTAAAGAGAGATATAGTGTAAGGAGTAGTGTTAATTAAGCAATACGAAGTATAGGATATTTAGAGTTAATATATAAGATATTCGAATTAAGGGTAAACGGCAGCCTACCGTAAAAGGTAACCCGTATTAAAATATCGGTAACGGAGGTTATAGTAAGTCTTGTAATACTGTAATACGCTGAGAGTCTTAAAATACTATAAGAACGAGTTACGTATAAGATATTAGAATTAAAATAGTAACTTACTATAATAGGTAACCTACTTTATAAGGTAACCTACTAGAATAGGTGACCCACTTTATACGAGGAAGATATTATAACGATAATAGGGTTTCGGACTGCTATATTTACTCGTCTATATTTACTTCTACGTCGAGAATAGACGCCTATAATAATTAAACTTAATCCTTTAAGCTTCTTTATTCCTATATACTAATAATATAAATCCTCTACTCTATTTATCGTCCTCTACGACTCTATACGAGGAAGAAGGTATACTGAATATATTAGATATATATTAGATATAAACCTAACCCTAAATCTCGTTACCCCTACTAAACCCTAAAACCTTACTTATACTTTACTATACCTCTAGAATATTACTATACCTCTTATATACTTTTATAAGGATATAAGGAAGATAAATATAATTAGGGGACCTAGAGGAGGTAAGAATAAGTTAGGAAAAGAGGCAGAGGATAACTATATATATTAAGAACGAGACGGATAGTAGATAGTAAGAGCTTAATAGTTAGAAAGTATAAAGAGAAGGAGAAGCTTAATAAAGGTTTAGAAGGTAACTTTAGGAAAAGACGGGTTAGGAAAAGAAGTTCCGAAGGTAATAGCAGGAGCAGAAGTAGAAGGTTAAATATTAGGAGTAGAAGATTAGGAGGTAATAACGGGACCTATAAAAGCTTAATAGTTAGAAAGTATAAAGAGGAGGAGAAGCTTAATAAAGGTCCAGAAGCAGAAGGTATTAGGAATAAAGGTTTAGAAAGTAACTTTAGGAAAAGACGGGTTAGGAAAAGAAGTTCCGAAGGTAATATTAGGAGTAGAAGGTCAGAAGGTAAAGTCTTAGAAAGTACTCTTAGGAATAGGAGTTTAGATAGAGGTTTAGAAGGCACTCATAGGACTAGGAGTTTAGATAGAGGTTTAGAAGGCACTCGCAGGAATAAAAGTTTAGAAGACAAATATACAAAAGCCACCTTAGAAGAGGAAAGTAAGGGAGGTAGATAAAGATATTAGAGAACGTTTCGTTAAGGCTCTAAAGAAGATAGAACTTAGACAAGCAGCGGGAAAGATATTAAATATATCGAATCTACTTAAGGAGGAATCTAAGGCCCCTATATATAAGGTTCCTCGCAAACGGAAGACAGCTGCGGAGCAGCGAGTAGAACTAAAGTAGATACTAAAGTTATTAACTAAGACTCTAAAGATAGATAAGGAACTATTAGATATTAGTTTAAAATAGTTACCTTAAAAGGAGAGATACTTAGAAGTACTATATTACTAGAACCTAAGAGGCTAATTAATAGCTAACTACTACTATTTAGGAAGAATAAAAAACCCTAATAGAGATAAATATATCTAGTTAGAAAATATCTTAAGGCCGATACTTAGGGACGGTGATATACGAAAGTTTAGACTAAGAAACGAGTTAGTATTAGTATTAGAAGCTGAGAATACTTAGTTAAAACGCTAGCTAGCTAAAGCTAGACTATAAATATAAGTAACTTAACCTACTAAAGTAGAGACTAAGGTTATTAATAAAGATTATACTATCGCGAAGGACTACCCTATTATAGTAGGTCGCTAACTAGGAACTAGTACTCCTCCTTACCCTATTATAGTAGGTCGCTAATAGGGAGTTAGTACTCCTCCTCTTAGTACTTCAGCTCTTATTTATATCTATAGGAAATATTATTAATAAATATCCGCCCCTCCTAAGTATAGTTCTATAACGGTACCTATTAATAGGATATTATTTTTAAGTCACCAGCTAAGTATATAGTATATAGTAAAGATACTAGTAAGGCCTAGTATATACTAACGCTTTATAAGTAAGCTGCTACGGTATAATATTAGATAACTTATATATACTAGGTTACCTAATAAGTCTAAAATAATCTTTTCAGTATATACTTATAATTTTCTAAGGATAATATATTTTACTAGAAGTATTAATACTACTATAGTATCTAAGTAGTAACACTAGTTACCTTAGGTTACTAAGTCGCTAGAATATAACTTTACGGATATCTATCGCTGCTTAACGAATTCTACTTATTTCAGCGTTGGAACAAAATTATGTTACTAAGGCGCTGAGAGGGAGGGGGGAATCCTTTATCAGCCCTACAGCTGATTAGTCAGCTTTAAGCACTTAGCTAGAATTCTAGAATTCTATCACTTAGATAGATCATCCCCATACCACAATGAAGTCAACCACCTAACGTTGCTTTGCCATTGCTTTTCATTTGCCTATTATACCGTGTCCGCCATAATTCTCCTTTCCTTCCTTAGTTATTAGCTCTACTAGCAATCTGAAGAATTGTACTCAGCACTCGTCTATCTACTAAACTTTGCGATAGCGCGTGCGTGCCTAGCAGCTACGCAGCTCCATATCAAAAGAGGACTTGCTACCTCACACTTCATCACGTCGTAACAAGCTTCGATGGACCCAAGTAACGATAGCACTACAGACTCATTTACACAGTCCCGGACAAGCCGTTTCAAGAGTAGGAGATGATATCTCCATTACTGCCATGATATCGATGTCAAGCTAACAAATCGCAGAGCCTTGGGAATATATAGGCTCTCGATATACTACTATACAGAGAAAGCTGTTCAAAAGAGTACCCCAGCATACGTATAAACCGCGCAGACATCAAAGTACGTTGACAAAAGCTCAGGTTCAGGAAATCGTAATAGCACTAATCATTCATACAGTTGAGGAATATCCCCGCGGTTATCCACGATTCTCTCGGCTCCTTGTTGCTCACCCAACGTTCGCCATATCTCGTAGATTCTTGGCCGTGCGTGCACGACTGCTCCTGATGAAACAAGATCAGCTCTCGCTGTTGGAGGAAAGACTGAACAGAATTGACCATACGGAGTCCAGGAAGCTCTTTCTTGGCAACCTACGACGAGATCGGAATGAGAGTAGGAAGAATGTCCTGAAGATGATGGATAAAGTGCTGAAAGATTATGGTAAGGTTTTGATACTCCGTAAAAAGCATTTCTAAATGTCAAGATGATTTCGTGTCTCGTTTTAGGGTGGCTCTTGATGCTGGCACCGCCCAGCGACGCGACATCATAAGCCTTCACAATTGGGTTAAAGGAACAGGCAGTATCAATCATGAGGAGGCTTCATTTCTACGCGATGAAGAGGATCTGATGAGTATAAGGAGCCAACCGGACGAGGCACGGTCATGCTTTGAGACTTGCGTAGTAAGAGCTGGCGTAAAGTTCAGCCGGATATTATATCAGGTAGGGGCTTTGGCTTGGTCCCGCATAGCAATTTTGATGTGGATCATAGTCAGCGTCTACACGTGTACTAATAACAAGGCTAGCATCGTCGATCACCCTCCCGAGGACTGTCCAGAGACCCACGAATTCACGTCTCCGAAGGATCGTTCATTCGGCGATTGATCCGGTCCTTGGTAACTTGTATTGTTATCTCACTTCTGTTCATCCCAATCATGATCATTACATCAGTAAGAAACCAAAGTATGAGGCTTCTGATAATCATTGTGTCCACCGCAATATTCGTTCTGTCCATGTCGGGTATGACCAGGGCACATACTCGAGAGCTGTTTATTGCTGGTGCAACGTAAGCATTCGAATTCCGAATTTATCGGTGTGCCCATGGAATTTGCTAATCCTTATCAGGTACTCGACTGTTCTTGTGGTTTTTGTTGCAGGGAATGGAATATTCTGATTCCGACTGAGATCAAAGGCAATTGGAATCTGACCACTGATCCATGAGTTGATGTTGGTGCATTATACAGTATATTCCATAACGACTGGCAGAGGCGCTAAGGGCGAAAATCAGAATTGGAAGGGGGGCTCGATTAGGCAAAATGGGTGAAAAACGAGAAAACAGCAGCCACGTAATACTGTTCCCTACGTATAGAGTAGTTATTCTAGTAGATTCAAGTACTTATAAGCTATTTCAGCTTTTCAAATTAGAATAACAGCGTTGAGTGGCCGCTGATTCCGTAGATTTCTCATTTCCACTCAGTTTGCCTAACCCCCCCCCCTCGGAATTCTGATTTTCGCCGCTTAGCGCCTTCGCCAGTCGTTATGAAATATAGGTACTGTAAGAGTGCTAGAGAATACGGTCTAGTGGACGCGCCGCTCCGAGACGATAAAAGAGACATACAGAGGAACTTTTGGAACAATCTCATGTCTCGGTTCATGTTGGCATATGTAAAATCCACCTGCGGAATCCAACGGGTAAACCTCGGGTAGACTAGTTTCCAGGTTTTCATAGCTGCATCTCGCACCTAGTCAATCCACAACGATTACATCCTCCACACTATGACTCACATCATTGAGTATATGCTAAAGGTTCAAGTCACAAGAAACGTCCTATCAGAAGTCCCAGGCGATCAAAAAATAAGACGACCAGTGAAGGTACTCTTGAATACGTGATTAGAAAAGCTCCACTAGAAAAGCTCAAAGAAGCTGCTTGACTCACAGACATATGAGGCAGAGCCATGCTTGCATCCACTGGCATTTCCGGCAAAACTGGTCTAAAGGCTCTTGCACTGACCAAAAACGGCGCTCCTCCGTTGGACTCGATGACTCGGAGGATTGATTGTAGGTTTGCCCAGCGAATTGACATGGCAGTATATGGCCGCTCGTTTGGTCCAGAGTGATTGCACCAACGCAGCTATATCCTGCAATGACGGCAAGAACAGTCATCTGGAATATCGTGTGTAATACACCATAGCCCTTTCCTCTATATGCTTCGAAGTACACGCATGCCAGTGTATATATAAGCGGCCATAAGAGGCACAAGTGGAGCTACTACTCTATCAGCTAAAAATCATATGTCCCCCAGCAATACTCACTATGATCGTGAGGAAAATAGTCCAGAGGTATTTGGAGGTCGGGAAGGACTCATCTGCATTGCGTATGAATATTGACAGGTGATAGAGTAGTTGACCAAGGATTGCCCACAGAATGGCAAAGCTAAGAGGGTAAGCGGAGATCCTCAGGGCAGGGACCGCTATTGCGAAATCACCTCCATTGTGAATGTCTAATCCATCATGGAGGCCCCAATCGTTGAGGCGCACGTATTGGGTTTGTTCAAGGTCCAGATACAGACGATAAATCGGTCTCCAAAGGACTCGCATTCCGCCATTGGTCCGTTGCAGCTTGAGCTGGGAGAATGTATGGTTTTGGTGCTCCATTAAGAGATTGGCTATCCTTAAAGGATGCTGCCTCTCCTGGACAGGTGTCCTGTATACACGGCGCTGGGAGTGCATTATCAGACCTTCGATATCCGTGGAGACGTTCCTATGTGAGCATTCCGCAAGAAGTATTTCTACTGCTCTTGAATCATCCATTCGTGTTGCCCACCTAACAGACTGATAGAATTCGTCAACCCCAAACAACACAAACCATAATGACCCAATCGCAAATCTAAAAATTAAGTCCATTATGTGTGATAGTTTAGCTGACCGGCCTCGTCTTAGAAAATCTCCAGAGGAGTATTGCTCTGTTATCTGGTAATACCAGATCTTGAGATACTCCAGAAGGTGTCCAGAGGGAGGATAACGTAGGACTATCTTTAAGATGTTTTCCGCGGTTCCACTTAGAGGGGGATCGTAACAACCGACCCGCCCAGAGCGACCACGAAGCTCTCGTACCATCTCCATGGCTGAGTATCTTCCCGGAGCTAAGATCATGGTCGATGGTCCAATTGCTTGAGACACAGGAAATGGACTCGGCGTTCTCCAAATATCGAAGGCAGCTACCAAGGGTACCCTTCTCTTCATGTGAATGTTGCATATCTCTTCTACTCCGAGCTCTGACCAGTAAGCAATGGCTAAACCTAGAGGAGTGACGAAATTGGATGCAGCCATTAGATGAGCCCCTCGCGCAGCGATTGTGTTCATTAGTGGAACGCTCCCGGCTACAGCCGCAAAATGTAGCGCGGTGTAGCCAGATTGGCTGCGAGAATTGACAAGTTCATGAGACCGACCAATCAGCTTTGAAGCTATCTCAGCTGAGTTTAGCCTCGCATATATGGCGCAGATATGGAGCGCATTATAACCACGCAGCGAGCTGACTTGGTTGATATTCGCTCCATGGGCTAAAAGCATATCGATCGCGCGTTCATTCCCTAAGGCAACTGCATAACCTAGCGGGCTCCACTCACCCCTAGCATTTCGGTCGATACATGGTCTCAGATCTTCTGTTTTCAAGAGGTGCTCAAGAACTCGCGAATCTTTAGCTGCCATAGCAAGATGGAGGTAGTTGTAATCATCTTGTTGGCATGTTTTCAAGGAGGAGCCATGCCCTTGGAGCAGCTTCAGAATATCAATCTCCAATTGAAGTACAGGCGGATAAGTGGGAGTTTCTGGTTGCTGCAGGTCCCCGGATTGGGAGATTGACTTCATGTGGGAGGGTTCAGAGAATTTAAAAATTCTTGTGAAGATGTCGGGGCGGATTGCATGGAACATTGGCGTACAACCATTTTCGTCGTACTTTGATGCATCGTAGCCTGACTCAAGGATGTACTCCAAACACTCAAACCTTTGGAAGCGAGCAGCACATGTGGCAGGTGTGAGAGCAGGAGACTCGATTGCGTCCCTACATGCGTCCTGATTTGCCCGTAATAGTACCTTCAGAACTTCCATGTTGTCGTCAATAATTGCCCAGTCTATTGGAGTCGTTCGAGATGGCATGACTTCGCCGTATGAATCCATGTCCAAATTGTCGCTAAGCGGGCACTCAGCTCTCGTCACAGTGGCTGGTGAACATCCATGGTTTATCAGAAGTATCGCAATCTTGCCACCCAAGTCTGGGGGCAGGAAAGCGCACCAGTGGAGGATTGAATCTCCATTTGGGCCGATCAATACATCTTGCGGCGAGATGTGTGCTTCCCCTCCTTTCTTGACTACATCACATAGGGCAGTAAGCTTTCGACTCCAGCGTCCATCGGGAAGCTTCGGCAACTCTCTCGCGTGAGATAGGCTCTCTGGGTAAAGGCTTGTCAGGTCCCGGACCGCAATACGGGAGCCCAAGTGCGCTGACTCAGAGAGCCATGAGAAGAATGTTTCTCTAGATGAGTGCGGAATGGGTACGCCAAATGCCCGGTGAAAACGAGCTATAACTGCACGGGCACGTCGTGATCCATTAGTCGCAGCTTCATGAATCATCATCAATCCTTTGAAGGGATCAATGTTTGTGCCGAACCCGGATACACAACAAAGACCGAGTTGGAATTTAGCATGAGAACAAGATGGTCCGTTCCCGTTTGAACAGTCTTCAAGGGCTTGGAAGACTTGAGTTGGCACACTTGAGAACGCAATCAGGTCATAATAGTGGTTGGCAATCTGAAGTTTCATACATTGAGTGAGTTCTCCTAACACGTAGATACGAACAACTTACATCAAAAGGCGGTATAGAAGGAATTGGAGGAATGGTCTCGTGATTGAAGGCTTCTCGCACGCTGTGATATCATTTAGCCTTGGCAGAACAGCTTTTGCTAGGAATGCTAACTTACTTTTCATCAGGTAAGGATTTCTGCAGCCGGGATAGTAAAGCCAACGCGGATGGTCTCGCTAGGGGATTGGCTCGCAAAGCGTCTTGCAAAGCCTCGAGAACGTCTCGCCGTATGCCTCCGTGCTCCTCAGCGTGCCTCTTTTTGATCTTTGACAGGCATACATCATAAGCCAAGCCTCCAATCTCGCCATTCTCTCGAAGCCTCTGCATCATCTCTGGTAGTATGAGCGCATCACTTCGGTCCTTGTATGCGTTACCGTCATTGATCACTTCCCATAAAAGCATTCCCCATGACCATACGTCAATTGCTGTAGGCTTTTCAATCAAGACTGGCTCTGTGCCATGGCGGTCGATTTCCGGAGCCTGGTAGAGGGGAGTGCCGTGGATTGAATCCCTATCTGCCACTAGTCTGTCATCAATATTTGGAATAGAATTCCCAAAATCAGACAGCTTGATCCTCCAATTTTCTGAATAGAAGTCCTGAATTGCGTAGACAAGGACGTTAGAAGTTTTGATGTCGGCGTGGACAACACCGCAGGAATGAAGAGCCTGCGTTAGTCAACAAAATCCGTCACCGATAGGTGGCGCTTAGGCATACTAACGGCAATACATCTCAGTACACGTACACACATCCTGAATTTAGCTTTCAAGGAGACCCGGCTTGATGTCCAGTCCTTTGACTGCATAAAATCGTGAAGAGAGCCGCGTGGAGCTCTTTCCACAACAATTACGGGTCTCTCTTCGGGAGCGCTTTCGCCTCTCTGTATGGGCTCTGTGATCCATGCCAAACCAGCAAGACGAACAACAAAGTCTTGCAGCGGAGGATGGCAGAGAATTCTTAATTCTCGTACTAAGTCGGAATACATTCTGGATGACACGCTTTTGTACGCGCCTTTCGTATCCGTCGCCCATCTCTCGTTTGTGATGTCTTCGAAATGAGAATCTCTCTTGCCACCTCCAGGTATATCACGAATGCGGAGATTGTGGAGCGCGCCATCTGTTGGCAATGGGAACTCTTTCACATCAAAAGAAGCACCTGTGCCAAGTGCAATCCCTCGATGAAACCCTTCCAGAAGTGTTATGGATAGATGTTTGGCCTTATGAAAAGAGAGGACTTGAAGTAGCAGAAGCAGATCCAGCGACTCTCTAAAAGCTTTCGGGCGTAAGGCGTGATCTTCGCTAATGGGTTCATTTGCAGCAGAAGAAGGCTGCAAAGAGCGCCGAACGGAACTGTAGGCGTTATGTGATGCACTCATTGAATTCGTAAGGAGTGTGAAAGTCAACGAGAAGCAAGATTGAATGAAAAACGTGATCTACGGTTATGAGAGGTCTACCCAACATATCTTCAACATTGGAACTGAGCTTGCCTCATTTTTTAGTCGGCTGAATACGCTAGGCAACAGAAAATTAGGGGGACTTATCAGCCTGTCTATTTGGCCTAATGATAAGCAAGTGACAAGCTATAGGGCGCAAGGGCGGGGCGTAGCGCCGGGGCTATAGAATGTGCATGGATAGATCAGGATGACCTCCAATCACAGGAGAATAGGGACATAGGATGCAAAGATAGCAAAGATAGCAAAGAAGGCAAAGAAGGCAAAGAAGGCCAAAACCTTAATAGAACAAGGTGTAGGCAAAATCGCAAGGACAATCATAAATAGCATTTTGCCTTGATTGGAACTAGTAAAAGGATGATCATCAAATGCTAGGAATTTAGACATGGAGCATACTGAAGTGGGGTTGTGTCTCCAATTTTAGACACATACTTGTTAACCAAAGATGGCTTATACTCCCCAGGATGTCAATCGCTTCATTCAAGAGCACGGCGACGAAGAGACCAGAGTACTTTGCGTGTACTGGGGCACTGGGGATCATATTGATGATTTTCGCGAAGACACCAGGCGTCTGACAAACTTCTTCATTCGTCTGCATTACCCTCTCGTCGAAGAATATGCGATACCAGAAAAAAATAGCGGAGCAGAGCTTGAGAAGGAAATATGGAAACATTTGAATGCATTTCAGAATGGTCGATCCGTGTTCATTATCTATTACGGCGGCCACGGCGAGGAAGGTGGGAGAGGACGTTGGGTTGCGTGAGTTCGATCTCTTCACTCTCAGGATTGGACTGGACTGACTGAGAGCCGCAAAAGATATGACAAGATAGGTCAAGGGCCAGCTATTGAATGGCAATCAATTCAAAAGCGACTTTCTCGCTTTCCCGGCAGGATTTTGGTGATTATAGATGCCTGCTTCGCTGGGTCTGCCATGAGGGGAGCGGAAAACTACAATCTCTGCCTTTGCAACATGGTGGGGCTACAACGCGGCTCAAAGAAGACAAATGCCTCAGTCGTCCCGGGAAATGTTGAGCTTTGGCTTGCTACCAGCTTCCACGGTCAAACACCAGTGAAAGAACCCACTTTTACACAAGCCATTGTTCATACCCTAGATAACCAGCTGGGGGACGCTGGAATGTCTATACCGGTATTGCGGGCACATAAGATAATGATAGAGCTCGAAAGCGGCAATAAACTTCAGTGTCAACCAATATACCAGCCCTTGGAAAATTCATACCAGAAATCCATCGAAATTCACCACTTCGACATTAACAAGCAACCTGCTATTGAGCAACATCCGTCAACTATGATGGAGCTCAGGCTTCAATTAAATACTCTTGACGAGGATACCATGCCCATGCTTATCCAATGGCTCGGAGCTCATCCATCAAACGTGATTTCACAGGAATGTCAAAACATCGAGACATGCATTCGAGCCGCCCATCAATATGTCTCACAGGGCGTTCAGAAATCGTCTCCTGAGACTTCTCTAACTCCGTTCCAATATCTCTCAGACTCTTTGAAACAGCGCACGTTAGATGCGTATCAGAAACTCGCTCAATCAGCATTAGCACTTCTTAGTGTACACAATTATCGATCTGGTGTAGTTCGTCCATCTCTCACGAACAAATCGAACGCGGAAACGGCTAGTCAGGAATTGGAAGAAGCGTGGACAAGATTCAAAGCACAGATGCAGCAGAACATTCTACTTGGACCGGATAATAGTGAGGAAGGCGCATTCCTGCGAATGATGGAAGATCCCGAAACAAGGAAGATGGGCCTTTCTCAAATCCTTCATATGCGCCTCCTCGCAATGCGAAATGATGAAGAGCCTGCTCACAGTCTGAAGTCACCATCACTAGCTGAACCAGCAGACACGAAATCAGACGGACCTTTGATATTATCTGATGATGGCATTCATGCTGTCGAGTATAAGAAATATCCAGAAAATATAGATAGACAGCTCCGAACGATTCACGAGACTCGAATCGATCGACTGGCCAAGGTCCTCCAAGAAGCATCCTCAAGTAACGATTCCACTTCACCTACAGACTTTCTCACGTTGAATTGTCTAGGCTATTTCTCCGAACCCCTACAACATCGTTTCGGACTCAAATTCGAGCTTCCACCTCGTCATGAAAGCTCACCAGAACCTATATCCCTTTGGCGGGCTCTAAAAAGCGGTAAAAAGTACAGACTACCTCTTCAACAACGTCTTAGCTTAGCCAAACAACTTAGCAAAGCGTTACTTAATTGGCACATGGCCGGCTGGCATCATCAAGAGATATCAAGCCGCAACATACAGTTCTTCTCCACCCCCACATCTCCCGAGCCCAATTTCACCACCCCATATCTCTGCGGCTTCGATTTCTCCCGCGAGTCCGGAAAGATTTCGACTACGAGGGATGCCAAGGACATGGAGTTTAGCGTCTATCGTCACCCGAAAAGACAATTTGATACGACCTCAGCACATAAGCTAAGACACGACATATATTCCTTTGGTGTGGTTCTTCTAGACCTAGGCCTTTGGGACGACCCCGATGAGAGCTGGAAAAGCACTATGAAGGCGAAGCCAGTTAGCCATGACCAAGCTAGATTTGTGTATGAGAGACTTCGGAGCTTTACTGGTCGATTGAGCTTCTACGTTGGAAGCTGCTATGCGGAAGCCGTTCAAAATTGTCTCGATGACAGATGTTTTGATAAGGCATCGGACAGGGAAACGACTGAAGTCTTTCTTAACAATGTTCTAAATAAGCTCCACAATGGTGAGGGGCTTTAGTATAACTTCGAACACGACCTCATTACCACATCGCAGTATAGGAACAGCTCTACAACATTCACACGTGATGTTATAAGTGTTTAGATGCTGGAATTTTGTCTTCAAGGACACACGGGCTGGTCAGCGCTTTCCACCTAGAATATCTTGAACCAGACATCGATCCACTGGAGACAATCAACCTCATTCTCACGTCCAAGAGCTGCGGTGTGCCTTTCCTTTGTCCAATAATGGCTCACTAAAACTCTCTGGGGTCTGGGAAGTGTCTCCTAGCATTAGCCATCTCACTGCTCTTGCAGGCTCTCTCAATCTCCTAAATTAGGTGTGCGTATCATACGAAGGAGAATTCTTTCATCTTTTGGGTAGGCCTCGACGGCTACGACTAAGACTAGTATGTATGTATGGCGCCTGTTAGCCAGGTGCTCTCAAACAAAGACTCTGTCTACCGGTAAAGCAGATGCAGAAAATCGTGGTTGGGTGCCAGGCCCATGGAAAAGATGCAGTCCCCGGGTCTAGGACAGAGGCGATATGGGTGATCGTTGCGCGAGCTTGAGTACTCAAGGGAACTCCTGGGTGATTCCGGGTACATGGGTCCCCATGGAAAGTGGAAATACATAGTACTCTGCACACTATCTTCGATACTAACAAGTGAGAAGGCCTACCATCGCGAATCAGGCGCGTGCTCTCCTGCACACAAACTATCCGCGTAGACTTGCCACGGACGGAACGCCAAGACCTTCCACATATTGACCTTTGTCCGAGCTTTGTTCTCCGCAATTCACCATCTACACTACAATGTCGCTTGCAGATTACCTTGCGAAGAACTACCTCACCGCAGACTCAAAGCCAGAGAAGAAATCTAAAAAGAGGAAACGAAAAGACAGAGCCAATTCCGGACTCATCATCGCTGACGACGATGCCCTAGGTTGGGATCGAAACGGCACTGTCAATGCTGACGACGATGGGCCACTGACAAGTACGCACTAAAGAACCTTCTTCCTATATATCTTCACAGTCCTCTAAACCTAGAACCACAGTAAACGCCTCGAGCGCCGAGTTTCGCAAAGCCAAAAAGTCCGCCTGGCAAACCGTTGGCGCCCCCACCCCCTCTTCAACAGACCAAGCCGCCGCCGATGCTATCCTCACCTCCGCAGCAGCCGAATCTCGTGCTCTCGCCATCGCTGACGATGAAGCCCCCACCATCGATGACTCCGCCATGAAAATGGAATCCGGTGCCCACGCGGGGCTGCAGTCGGCGGACCAAGTAACCGCGCAGCTGGAGCGCAAGAAGGCTGAAGAGCGGCGACGGTTCTTGGAAGATGGGGACGAGCATAGCGGGAAGGGGAAGGAGACGATATATAGAGATGCGAGTGGACGGATCATCAATGTGCAGATGAAGCGGGCAGAGGCGCGCAAGAAGGCGGAAGAGGAGGCTCGAAAGGCTGCAGCGGAGCTGGAGGCACAGAAAGGAGATGTGCAGCGCGCTGAGAAAGAGAAGAGGAAAGAGAAGCTTGAGGAGGCGAAGTTCTTACCTGTGGCGCGGTATGCGGATGATGTGGAGTTGAATGAGGAGTTGAAGGAAAGAGAGAGGTGGAATGATCCTGCTGCTGCGTTCTTAGAGAAGAAGAAGGCGGGCAAAAGTGTCAGTGGGAAGCCGCTTTACAAGGGGCCGGCGGCGCCGAATCGGTATGGGATTAGGCCGGGACATAGATGGGATGGGGTGGATAGGGGGACTGGGTTTGAGAGGGAGTGGTTCGCTGTCAGGAACCGGAGGGAGAATCTTAAGAATCTGGATTATGCTTGGCAGATGGATGAGTGAGAAACTCTATGATGATCGATGGCATCAACGCATGCATGACGATGCGTTGGCGGGTACGTAGATGGATATCCAGAGACTGGTCTAAGGGGGACATGAGTTATCCAGAACTACGGAACTACTACCGATATCCAAGCACGAATCACGGTTGAATGCTCACGAAGGCTACGCGATCACGTTGAACTTGCATATTTCGATAGCTCATCCGTATGCTTTCTTCAATACCCGCACCTTTTGCTCTCTCTCGCACCCTGAGCAACTGCATACATCGACATAACCTACAAGCCAACCAATAGCGGCGCAACCGCTATAAGTGCTCCGGTGAATGTGTTGAGGAGGGGAGGGCGTGGTTCCGTGCTCCGAGGTAGGAGTGAATAGGAAGGACTGGGAGTAGTAGCAAGTGGGAAGTCTAGAAAGGGTGAATTGGTCGGAACAGTGGTCAGGATGGGCTGCTCTTCAACCTTGAGAGTCATACGAGACGGGATGAGCTAAAACAAATCAAAGAATTGCAAACAGTACTTTGACGTGTGAGAGGAGTTTCTCGGCTTGACGTTCAGCGATGGCTTGTGGCGGGGTGATGGTGTGGGCCATGGACGTTCAGCTCCGCGTGTTGAAACTGCCCAGGCTACCATTATAGCACGCTACTTAGGTACCTAGACAATGTTGATGTCTTCAATGAGCCCAGGATTGCTCTTATTGTCGTATCTTTCTGCAGAGTGAAAAGAGTGTAGCACGAGCAATTGATCGACATATTTCCACGTTTGAGCTTCGAGAGCCCTGATTGATGCTCCAAGACAAGAGTTTTGGGTAATCAAGGATACAAGAAGAGACGAGCATACTTCGCTAGGAACATACAATTTGCTGTAGGTAATTGACAATGTCTGTGGTCTCATTGCTGCTTCTTACCCTCCGCCGGCGCCATCTTCTCAATGAGTCCAGCTCCAATCTTTGCCGACTCCCCCCAGCTTCTCTGCCTCAACCAAAAAGCATCTGTAGGACCAGTAGACCTCAAACTGCTCTGTCGAGCTTCTTCCTCCAAAGTACCTCTCGTAATCTTCTCGCGGTCCATAGGTGGAGGGAGCTCCATTGCATCCTCGCCAAAGGACTCTTCGAAATATCGCTTCCGGACCATAAACCTTTCAGCACGCTCCTTCTGCATACCTGGCGAGTCTATCTTCGATATTGCTAGACGAACAGCTAAGCGAATGGCGAGGTAGATGTGCTCCGAGAAGAAGATGGTCAGGAGTAGTGCCCATCCTTTGATATCTGCAGGCGTACCGTCTGGACCAAGACCGTCGTTGCTAAACATGTAGACGAGGGCTGCGCTGGTAATGCTGCCCATCCAGGTAAGAAAGCCGAGGCTGTCGAGCCATGGGCCGATACTGTCAGCACGGTGTGGCGTCGGGCGCTGCATTTCCAGGCAAATCTTGAAGGCGTCGGAACGAAGCTCGAACCAGTCGTTGACAAGGAAGGAGATTGGGGTTAGAGGCCATACGACTGAGAAGAGAGACAGATAGCCGAATTGGACCACCATTTCTCTCAGGTCAGTGCTTACATCGTAGACAGGGAGCTCAGCCTCGTTCCGGACTCTGGCAAGGAATTCGGCTTCTTCAGGGATATCCTCGGCAGCTGCGTTAGGTGTAGCTCCCTTCTTGGCTGCTCGCTCAGTCTTGATTTCTTTGTACTTGCGGAACACTTGACGCTGAATATAAGGCATGGCTGTCTCCATAACAAAGTTCACGATCTGCGCAGTGACCGTGAAATAGATGACCTGTTTTCGGAGCCTGGACGGATTAACTACAAATCCAGCTTTAGGAGTGGTAAGTTGCTTCTCATTCTCAGCGAACGGTCGTGCGGTCAGCTGGAAGACATCCAGGTATGGTACGAGTAAGCTACCAAAGGGAAGGTAGACGAAGGCCGTCAAGAAGATGGGAAGGTAGGATGTGATGAAATTGAGTATGAAGATCTTCTGCGTCATCGCGGCATCGTAGGCTTCAGTGGTCTCCCAATTCTCAAAATCATTAAGTCGAGTGGCAATTTCGGTCAGTACCGTCGTGATTGTAGGTACTAATCCTGTGAGAAGCACTGTCGGGAGATAGACCTGGAAAACTATCAGCATCCTCAGAATACTAGAGGAACCAAGTCTTACCAAGTAGTTCTTGAAGGGGCCATTGTAGACCTCAGATAAAAAGATTTCAATGCCAAAGCAGGTCGCAATGATCGTTCCCAGGGCCAAGGATGCGAGTATTGCGAATGGTAGTTGGAGAAGCTGTCGTCCCAGTCTCTTGGTTGCGGGGAACACCTGCACAGTCTCTCCCGTGACCGGATCTCTAACTTCTTTTTCATGTTGGAATTCTCTCCGCTTCTCCTGGATGGCACCAACGCCTTTTACGCCCCAACGAACGCCGAGATCCACTTCCTGTCGTTTCCAATATTCAACGAATGTGACGGCCCATAGTCCATTGACCACAGCGTAGATACCAGAGAAGTGACCGAGTAAGACCCAAGACGAGAAGCCAAAAGCAGCGGGGAAGAGGAGGAATGCAAAGTAGGATTGTGTGAAAGCAAAATAGTATGCGATCTTCTCACCGAATCGATCTCTAATGTCGTCAAGATCCTCGACCTTGATAAAGGTCATAGTCGCCCACTTCTTCATCCATTCATTGTTGAATGCGTGGTCATGTAGTGGAAATATTGACTCGACGTTCTTCCACTGGCCATGTTTGACAGTGATCCCAGCACCGCCTTCACTCCTGGGGCTTGTTATCATTTGATGTACTATGCGGTATCGCTCAGCCTCAGTCAATGGCTGACGTGTGAGGGAGTTCTGCGTCTCTCGATCTGGCTGAGCTGCTCTGACGCCATATAGCCAGTCTTTGACTCTGCAAAATGTTCAGTACCCAATTCATTGCCTGTAGTAGGCTTGCATCCCCACCTGGACCTGTATACTGCATTGTTCAAGCGCTCATCAGACGCTACCTTAACGAAAACGAGCAAAGAGCAATTCTCTCCATTGCGGACCTCGATCGCCAGGCCGACTCGGGCCAGTGCCTGTACAAGATTCTGGAAGCCCGTTGCCGCTTCGGTCTTTGCTGCGAGGAAACACATTGTTAGCTACAGCTTGACAGAAGATTAAAGGTGCCGGGGGGCTCACGCGTGTCATGGAAGCGATAAGTAATCACATAGTCGACGTCGAAGTTGGCGTACAACGCGTTTGTGGGAGGAGCCATGATGGCTAGTATTTCATGAAGCGTAGACTTAGGGAATGTTCTAGGGGTGTTGCCCTTTAGGTGTTGCTCAATGTTGACCTTTCTGCAGCTTAGAACTTGGCTCTTGGAAGCGGGATGTACGTCACCTTGCATTTCGTTGCAGGGGTTTACGTCGAGTACCTATAGGTACGGTAAGGTAGGTTACCTCAGAACCATTAACATTTACGATTTCGAGCTCTTCCTACAGTCAATTCACTGCGAAATATCTCTAGCTGAAGCAATATTTACATCCCCGCAGTGGTAGATGATAGGGATCCTCATCAACCAGCTGCTACCTTAGCGGAGCGCAAATGTATTGCTTGTAGCCTCTGCAACTAGTATGGTGTTCTTCCTCGACCTCTTCAAACCCCGACCCTCTCCCTTTGAACCCCCTTCCCTCCCTTACCGATTACTTGCATCTCCTATCAAGTATCTCGCCCAGATCCTGTATAGCTTCGTCCTCCTGCTACGCGGTCCCGCCTTCCCTATACCTTCACCCTCCTCTCGAGTCCGCCTCGTCTGCATATCCGACACTCACACACATAAGCCTAGCTTCCTGCCACCCGGTGACGTCCTCATCCATGCCGGCGACCTCACAAACGCAGGTACCGTTGCTGAGATCCAAGAGCAAGTTGACTGGCTTTCATCTCTACCCCATGAGCACAAAATTGTCATTGCAGGCAACCATGACAGTTTCTGCGATCCGAGATCCAGGCGGAAAGAGGATGTGGAACAGCAGATAGATTGGAAGGAATTGCATTACTTACAACATTCGAGCAAGACGCTCACCTTTGCGGAACAGGGGAACCGCAAATTACACTTCTATGGAGCCCCGCAGATACCGCAATGTGGAGGCGAGGACTTTGCGTTTCAGTATAGGAGGAGTGATGATGCGTGGTCAGGCACGATACCAAGCGAAACGGATGTACTAATTACCCATACTCCGCCGAGATTCCATTTAGATCTACCAGCCGGACTAGGTTGCGGTTTCTTGCTGCAAGAGGTTTGGAAAGTCAGACCAAGGGTACATATCTTTGGGCACGTTCATGCAGGCTATGGACGGGAGAGTGTATTCTGGGATGATAGTCAGAGAGCCTATGAGAGGTTATGTGCACGACGCGAGAAGGGATTCGTAAGGGACATGGTAGCTGTAGGTGCTTGGATCGGTCTTGTGAAATTAGCGATCTACGGTGTGTTGGGCATACTATGGAGTAGGGTATGGCAAGGAGATTGTGGGGGAACTTTGATGGCGAACTCATCTCTGATGTATAGATCGACGGGAAAGTTGGGTAACCTTCCTCAAGTCATTGATATTTAAACGTGGAAGATGTGATAGAAAGTGCCAAATGTGAATGTTCGAATGCTTAGATCTGGGAAAGGTCAGCTCTAGACAGCGAATCTCCAGGCCGTTTCATGTTTTACTAGAACCGCACACGAGCAACTTTCCCGGTGCGGACCCCTTGAGACTGCGGTGACTTCAGCTTCAAAGAGCAACTTCTTAGGCTTTCTGTCTCTCCCGGAGCAGTGAATCGTCAAAATTCCCAGTGTTAGTCTCATGCTTGACCGTAATAAAGAAATCTCACCACTATGAACTGCTCCCTTTTCTGAAAATGTACCTGCGTATAGACCAAGGCGCAATCTGTATGATATATGAACGGTGTATATACATGGAAATCAATCATAAAACCAACGTATCTACGACTATCAAGATGCCTCTGTAAAGAATATCTTCACACCTTTTCATAGCTTCGCCTTCTCCTGAGGGTTGACCAAAGGATCATAAACGCTCATACCCAAGGTGTCCGATGGGACAGATGTAGAGTGCATTGACAATCCGCGACAATCGACCAAAGTCGGGTTCAGCTGATCCACACTAGAGCATCCGATAAGTCTCATGTTCATCTCCATCTCGTCTTTCAGGAGTTGCATTGCTCGATCCACTCCAGGAAGCCCATAGGCACTCATCGCGAACAAAAATGGTCGACCAATACCCACGCCAGTAGCCCCGAGGCAAAGAGCTTTGATAATGTCCGTAGCCCGGCGTATACCGCCGTCCACATAGATCTCAATCCGATCTTGCCAATTCCGCTCACGCAGGACAGGCATGACCTCAGCCAGGATTTCGATTCCAGACCTGGCAAAGTCAAGCTGGCGACCTCCGTGATTTGACAGGACCACACCTTGGACGCCTGTCTCAATGGCTCGAATGACATCCTCAACCCTTTGCACACCTTTGAGAATGATTGGCATCTTCGTTACCGATAAGAACCAGGGAATGTCTTTCCAGCTCAGTGACGGATCTATGAACGAAGAAATGGCACGTGCAGCACCTTGAGACCTGTCGACGTTGTCCCCACTCGTTTCTTGCACGTTCGATCCGACGTCGGAGTACTTGCTTCGCATATCTTTCTCACGGCGCCCAAGCTGGGGAGCATCAACGGTAATGAAGAGACCCTTGCATCCACGCTTCTCTGCATGTTCGACAATGCGCTTTGTAATCGCGCGATCTTTGTTGACGTACAATTGGAGCCATTGCACCTGATCATCCTCTTTGGCATCGACAATTTCGTCGAAGGAGCAGCTAGCGAGCGTGGGAATCATTTGAATTACATTATGTTTCTTAGCCCCTCTCGTCAATATCACCTCGCCTTCGGGATTCCCGAGTTTGCCTAATGCAGTAGCCGTGACGTAGAATGGGATGTCAACCTTAGTCCCTAACATGGTTGTCGATAAGTCCACCTTCTCCACGTCTTCGAGTATTCGCGGTCTGAACCATATCTTATGGTAGGCAGAATGATTTTCTCGCATTGTCTGTCAATGTGATTTGAGAAAAGCATATATGATCGGAAGACGACCACCACTTACTATCTCATCGTCAGCTCCACTTGAATAGTATGCCCACGCGGATTTCTTCATAACCCGTCGTGCGACGGCCTCGAAATCCATGAGATTGTAGCATTGTTCCAATATGGGCATCCGTTTAATCCTTTCTTGCCGCTCTTCCTCATCAGGGTCAAATTCCTTCTCTTGCTCGACTGAATCCATGTTCACTTCACCCATATGCTTCGATTTGTCGAGGAATCTAGTCATCAGTTAGCTCTCCTTGATGGCACGACTTCACATGACCAAAGGCGGTAGTTGGAATCGTACTTGTCGAGGGTGTCCGGTGGATGTATGGGCTCATAAGTCTCCGTTGCATCTTTGCCGGCCCATCTGAGAATGATGTTCTTTCCTCCCGGATGTTCCTCTTTGAACTCCGTGACATCGTAGGCTCTGCCATGTATGATGACCCTGTCCAATCGATCTGTAAGTCAGGGCAAAGGAGCAATGGGGAAGAGACAAACCAGCAGTCCTTGTCATTGTTATGTTTGGCCACCTCTTCGCCACTCCACTTCTTCTCCTTTGGCAGCTTGTTAGGCTCGTCGTGATTCATATTTATGTGACTTTCCGATTGTCAGAGCGTGACTGTGGTATTCCCCTGTTCGAATGAGAGAAGAGCGAGGATGGGTGGAGTGGAGAGTGCAGACAACGGGCAAAGATTCACTTCGAGCTATACGGAAACAACCTATAAATGCTGAGAAAGGTCAGTGTTTAGCCCTATCTGACTTCATAGTGCAATTCACAGAATGCCGTTTGCCCGCAGCTCACATGCCCCGGATTGCGGGGAGATCGATCTTCGCGCCAAGGCTATGATAGATCTAGCTTACCTAAGACAACGTGGGGCTCGAACAGCAACAAAGTCGCAATAAGTCGCCCGATTTGGCCTGCAACCATCCATACGTACAACATGTTCTTGCATCATAGGGCGTCCCCAAACGCAACATTGCTACTAAGAAGCAATGTTCTATGGCAATCTCAGTAGATGGATCAATAACAACGTTTTGCGAAGCCGATGCGGTCAGATGACGCCGCGGCAGCAGCAGGGGGCTGAAGTCCCGTTATGTCAAATTGATCTGGATTGACATTACTTGTCCTCCTCACGTCCTAGCCAACGATATGTACCACTTCTGATTCTTAGACTCGTCCATTTAGAGGTCCAGAGGACAGATCTTTACAATGAATCCACCAAGTGTCAGCGCATACTGACCACGAAGCCATGTCCAGCAGCCTTGAGGCCAAAATCTGCGTCCTCGGCGCCCAGGGTATTATTCATCCCCTTTTCCATCCATCATATAGGCAGCTAACCTCCTGCAGGCGTTGGGAAGACCTCTCTACTTCATCGCTACGTGAAAGGCACCTTTAATCCGCCCAGCGTCGCCTCCACCGTCGGAGCTTCTTTCCTTACAAAACGAGTCTTGGATGTCGATAGTGGGATGAACGTACGCCTCCAGTTGTGGGACACAGCTGGCCAGGAGAGGTTTAGGGCGATATCACGCCTTTACTACAGGGGCGCAAGCGCGGTGCTCCTCGTCTATTCTATTATCGATGAAGAGAGCTTCGAAGAGATGGGACGCTGGTTGAGGGAGATGAGAGAGAACCTTGGTGACAATGTCGTACTCCATATAGTCGGTACCAAGAGCGATCTTGTGGCGCAGGATCCAAGTCTCAGGAAGATCCCCTTCGAGAGGTGTATCACGTACGTTGCAGAAACCCTATACCCCAATCAAACCGCAACGCCGCCAGTCACTGCTGGCAGCCAGTCCAACCGAAGCAGCGGTTTCTGGACGCAAGATATCGGATGGGACTGTTGCCACGAGATCAGTGCATCCAATGGCGAGGGGATCGACGAGGTTTTCCGTGTGATCACTCGCAAACTTGTAGAAAAACAGCATAAAGCAGCAGCTCTCGAACATGCACTAGACAACGCTACTACACCTGGCACTGAACGAGGTCAAGCAGGATATTTTGATGGCCAAGGGTCTGACGTACAAGGCAGCTTTCGAGTAGGCATCGGAGACAAACGCAGGAGCTGGCTCGGCTTTCCAACTCCCAACATCGGTATTGGAGAGGATGGAATCGCGGATAGTGGAGGAGCGGTGAAGACAAAGAAGGGAAAATGTTGCTAACGACAACCCTTCTCAATCGACGTGCTTCCAGTAGAGTAAGGCGTCCGGTGCTTTTTGCTTCTTCAAATATGGCACGAGTGTGATCAAGCATGAAGTGCTATTTCACTTATCAGGCAATGATACCTTCGAGTATTATACAATAGCCGATGTTTATGAGAGAAGTAAGCTTTCCTGTGGCGTTCTCTTGGGCTGACTGACGATATTGCACCGTTCAGAGACGAGCTGCCTAGCTAGAAAGGGGTCAGAGCAAAGCATGACGATGAGCAGGACATCCACCATTGAAAGCATATCCTTAGTAGTCCAACGGATCGCAAATGTCAGGATCGCTTGACGAGCTTGACGAGCTTGACGAAGAACTGTTGCACCACTCGAAGCTCGAGTACGTATATTAGGGATAAGATCCGCGAAAATGATGACAGTGGGGGCGGAATCTCCCCTTACAGTAGCTTGAGTAAAACGCAATGAGCCTCAACCCTTGATGCAGAAGTATCAGGTTTCATAAAGATCCACACCTCTCCCGTAAGTGCCCACTTTGATGCTCTTTGTCAAAGCCGATGAGTGATGGCACGCCTGTACTGTACGTCGGAGACACCTAGGCTTCATTTAGACTGATCCCATATCGAAGCGGATGTAACAAGGCATCCCATGCAATCAAAATTGCTATAATATCCAATGACGACTAGATGAGTGTCTCAAGTATACTCATATCAGTGGCATGCTAATGGTTAGGCGTCTCTTGGGGGCTAGAACCGACGCTCCGAGGCTCCCCATCCCTTCTTTGGCGGCACTCTGATACACTGAACCTTTCATCCTTGCGCACGTACATTATTGCCTCGACTTCCTAGCAATTCCACTCTCAACACTGGGCGACTCTTTGTTGATTCTTGTTACTGATCTCATTGACACGTTTCTGTTCCACACAAGAATTGAAAGTCCCGTCTGCAGCCCAGCGACCCTGCAGTAGCTGTCCTGCACGTCTCGGGAAGACCCAATTAACCTCCGGTACCCCTCCTTCCCCGACCTCATCGTACATGCGACCCGGAATCGACTTGCGTATATAAACGGTAAACCCTGCCGACCGACATGTCGGCGATATGTCGGGACAATTACTCGACAAAGTCTCCGACTGTATCGCTGCTGTCTGTTCTGCTTATCAAGAGGGTTTCGTTGTAATTCAGAATGTCAGAGCTAAACGGAAGCATCTCGAGTCGTCGGCACAAGAGCTGGAGGGATCATTGACGCATGGAGAAACCGCCGTTAAGGATCAGTATGAAACTTCTCGGAGAAGCTATGGGGAGGCTTTCGCCGTTGGAGACAGTACGTCCTGCTTTCTTTCAGCGCAATTGCATCTCTGACCTCGATGACTGTTCCTTAGAAGTGGCACGTGATGCCTTGCACGAGATTAGCACACACGTTCAGGATCAGGTCATAGCAAGCCTGAAAGAGCATTGGCAGCAGGACGCCTCCGTTGATTTCATTGCTCTGCAAGATGCGGTCGATTCAAGCCAGGACCGAGCAATTCTCACCCTCTTGCAACTCCAACAACGCATGATCACACTGGGACCCGTTGAGAACATTGCGCCCGCGCCCTTGAACATCTCTAGTATCATCAACAACATAGGTGATTCCTCTCAGGACTCGGATCTGACTACACCCAAGATTTCCAGCTCCATCGTGATTTCTTCCAAAGGGTCATTTTGGGCCCCCCACGCACACACCAAATCGATCTCTTCCAATTTGTCTACTATCAGACCAATTACACCCCCTGGCGAAACCTTCGGCCTTCCACGTTCTGCACCGCTAGAATCGTCGCTGTCACAGATGTCCATAGACACCGCTAGCCATGCCCGAAAAGAGTCTAGCCAATACAAGCCAATGGCGACTACAGTCACAACAACAGGCTTCTTCGGCATAGGCAAAAGAACGAAGATTGAACCGGTCGTAAGCCCGCCAGAAAACCCACTCGTCGATGAGTATCTGGCAGATGCAATGGAAGGTGCAGCGAAAGATACGTCGAGATGGACGTCCATAAGCACTACAGACACATCATTATACGAGCCTGAGCACCCACCATTCAACTCCTGGCAAGACTACCGGGCACAAAGCCCAACAATGTCCCACAAGCCTACACCTTCAATATCATCGTTCGAATCCGTGCGACGCTACCCGTCGAATAATCGTGAAGTCCTCACATCGAACAGATCACTTGCTGAGATCAGACCTGAAGATCTGCTACCAAGTGAGATGAATGACTATGCCGGGTTTTGCAAAGGTGCTTGGCGGCAGCAAATCGGCGACAAAAAGAGAGCTATGGAAGAGCGAGTACGGCCTGGAGGCATGTATAATGCTGCAAAGTATTGGCAATGCAAACATTGCAAGTTTGAGGGCCGCTTAACACCTATCAATAAGAAGCTCAATGGCTATGATATGAGGATCTTCAGGCTGGTTGAGGGTATACAATTTCGCTGGGAATTCATGTTCAAGAGTCATATTCCTACCAAGGACCAGGACGCCAATCCGACGAAAGCTACTTTTGGGTGCATGTTCTGTTGTGCTGATGGCAGACCCATGCCTTCGTTCAATGGTATTCAAGCCTTTATGTCACATTTGACGGAACATAGAGATCCTCTGCCTACAGGCGAGGTACTCTATCGTTTGAATTGCCTGGTTGGAAGACAAGCAGCCCCAGAGGAGGACTTTGACATCAACATTGTTGCCAGAAAAAGTCTTATATGACTGATCCAAGATCCACTACCATTGTGGGACATCGATTCTCCGCTGGGACGATGATAACTCTGGGAATGAGTTCCACGTCAGGCGCTTGCTTCCATAGGCCCCTCTTCGTCCCAAGAGGAGCTCAAGTCAACTGTATGAACCTGCACCGACCAAACCTCTATTGTTTCTCGGATACCCAGGGAGAAAGTCTGTTTAGATCTCCCCCAGCAGCAACGAACCTCGAGTCAAGCTCTACAACCGATTTGAGTGTGACAGCTAATCCAACATTCTTTCCATGTTCAAACATTTCGTGTGCTTTACCAGAATTCCCTGATTAATGGTTTTTTTTTGCCAGGAACGGTCCGGCGTATTGGTTGACGGTGGTAGCTGCGTCAGGCTGTAATCGTGTGAGCAACGTTTCGCGAAGATACCCTGATCTAGGCCGACAAACTTTCTGCGACCTATCATGTATGCTTGGAGGTCATTCCCTTGGATCTAAGGGGATTAGAGTGTGATGAATTTAGCCATGCGTAGGACGAATAGCAACTTGTACCAGAGGCTGACAATTCTTCTAATTGTTATGCAACTGAAAAGTGGAGAAGAGGAGACAGATGGGCCACAAACGGGGCTGTTGTATACTTGACGAATAAATATCCTTCTAGATTCACAGACCAGTAAATCCGGCTGTGGCATTAGGACCCCACTCAATGATTGACCAAACAGATGCATTCTCCCAATCGCTCGAAGTACAGTCACATAATTACACAACAAGAGTTCTGCTGCTTCGCCTGTTCTGTTCGCACCCCATATTAGCACCCCATCCCCAGACTCCAAGACAGACAATAAAAAGGGAAACCCACTATAAAACATCTTACTCTGCGCACTCAAACCATCGCTCTTCTCCACTAGACTATCAATCTTCTCCCCCCTTTCAAGAACCGATTCAATGGTCTTGTGCAGTACAATCTTCGTCTCGTCCAGCTCTTTCTGGATCTTCATTATGCTGTCTGCTTGCTGCGGATCCTGGTATTTCACGATATATTCTTTGAGTTGAGGGAAGTCGAGGGTGGGGTTGCTGTTTGCGAAGGAGGAGCGCGGATAGCGAGAGAGGAATTCATCGACTACTTTCGAGAGCAGTTGATGCGCGACGAGGGCTGGGTAATCGGGATCGCTGATTATTATGCCGGCGACGCCTTCGGTGCGGCCGTAGGCGTGAAATGTATAGGCTGAAAGGAGGAGGTTTTTAGTGGGGGTGCTATTGAAGGGGAGGGTGGGTTCGAGAGAAAAGATGGAGCGGAGAGGGAGCGTAGGTAGAGGCAAATGGAGCATACATTTCTCTTCAACGTCCTGTCTTTGCCCGGGTTTCGTTCGTTCAGCGACGGTCTTGCTGAAGAGAGACATGAACTGGCCATAGCTGGGTCGGGAAGTCGCTGTCAGCGCCGTGGATCAGGACAATATTTTTTTGCAGCACCGACTTGTCTCTTGTGAATCTCGAGTAGCTACTGAGGTCTTTCTCAACGCACAGCTCATGTGCTGGCTTATTCTCGTTCTTTAGGACCTTTGATCGGCATCAGCGTTTACGTCCTCGTGGCAAGCAGATGCTGCTTACGCCAATATAAAAGATCTTCATATCGTAGGTATGAGGCTTGATAACAATTTGTAGTAGGGAAGCGGGCGTAGGGAAGTTAGAGAGCACTTATAGACAGCGCTCTATGAAGTTGACAGGGTAGGAAGACAATGTGTTCTCGAGGTCCACAATCGTCAAACAAAGGCTTATATTTAGCTCCCGCTGTCAATCGTCATCCGTTGCCTTCACTCTTTGGATTACACAAACTCGCCCAGCCGTTCATTCCTGTGAGTGTAACGAAGAAGGCATGCGACAGAATCCCTTGTCACTACGGCAAGCTCTCGAGCAGCTTTGACTCTCGTCCTCTGCCGGCTCGTGACTGCTTCATCTCGAGAAAGAAATGTCGCCCTCGCTCGAAACAGCAGAGTTACAATGGCTATCCCAGCTCACAGCAATGCGTAATGCCATCGCAGAGCTCAAACTAGATGATCAGCCAAACGGCCAAGTTCAAACATATGGACAGGACATTGTGGTGGACGATGAGGATCTCACTGGGGGCAGTGGCTCCGACGACCTCTGGAACTTGTTCAGCGATGAAGACGATGATGGATACAGCAGCGACATGCTAGATAGCGTTGGGTCGTTGCCGCCTGATTTGGAGACGCGAGAACATGGCTTTGGACATGGGTGGCTCATGAGCAAGTGTCTTGCTATTGCGGATAGGAAAGCTGGCTTGAACCCAGCAGAGCTGGAGCAGCAGCTGTCGGCCATGCTGGCATCAGATATGGAGGACGATGAGCTTCAGATGTCACTTGCTGATATCATAGGCTATGATGACTTGGACTTTGTTATAGAGCTTATATCCCACCGGAAAGAGATAGTGGAAACCAGAGATCAAGAGGCCAATGCTTTAGACGGAGTATTTGGCCACCTTCAAACGAAGCAGCAAAGAGAGCATGCCCTGCAAAAGCAAGACCAGATGCACAAAAATGCAAGCCTGGCAGCTGCACAACATCGTAACGGTTCACAGTATCCACATGTCTATAAAGCCTCGCATGGCGCAGGAAACACGCTTTCGGCTGGTGGGCGCAAATATGGTCTACCAGAAGGCAGCAAGAGAGTTGAACACGACAAGTATGAGGAATATT
The DNA here is from genome assembly GCA_018257865.1 of Stereocaulon alpinum. Taxonomy (NCBI): domain Eukaryota; kingdom Fungi; phylum Ascomycota; class Lecanoromycetes; order Lecanorales; family Stereocaulaceae; genus Stereocaulon; species Stereocaulon alpinum. The sequence continues at coordinate 20,328 of JAEUBA010000130.1, read as the reverse complement.
CCATACCAGCCGCAAAGGTGGGAACACTCGGTGTTGGAAGGAAGCTTATCGAGATATCAGAGATGGACGGACTTTGTAAACGAACCTTCAGAGGCTATAAGTCATTGAACCGTATGCAGAGCTTGGTGTATCCAGTTGCTTACAAGACAATTGAGAACATGCTGATCTGCGCTCCTACTGGTGCTGGTAAAACAGATGCTGCCATGCTCACAATTCTGAATGCCATCAGCCACAACATCTCCCCCAATCCATTAGAGGAGCCAGACGCTTCAGACTTCATCGTCAATTCGGATGATTTCAAGATCGTCTACGTTGCCCCAATGAAAGCCTTAGCAGCAGAGATTACGGAGAAGCTAGGAAGACGTCTTGCATGGCTAGGTATCCAAGTTCGAGAATTCACTGGAGATATGCATCTCACAAAGAAGGAAATTACCCAGACACAGATTATTGTGACGACGCCAGAGAAGTGGGATGTCGTAACTCGCAAAAGCACGGGAGATACCGAGCTTGTGCACAAAGTACGTCTTCTCATAATCGATGAAGTCCACATGCTGCATGACGAACGTGGTGCTGTGCTCGAGTCTCTTGTTGCCAGAACTGAAAGGCAGGTCGAAAGCACGCAGTCTCTTATAAGAATTGTTGGCCTTTCTGCAACATTACCGAATTACGTCGACGTAGCCGATTTCCTAAAGGTCAATCATATGGCAGGCCTGTTCTATTTTGACGCCTCGTTCCGGCCTGTTCCACTCGAACAGCATTTCGTTGGCGTGAAAGGGAAGGTGGGCACCAGGTCTTCTCGTGACAATATCGACCAGACGGCTTTTGAAAAGGTCAAGGAGATGTTGGAGCAAGGCCACCAGATCATGGTTTTCGTCCATTCCAGAAAGGATACTGTGGGCACGGCACGAACGTTCATACAGATGGCGCAAGATCAGCAATGTCAGGATCTTTTTGACTGCTCCGGGGTGGAAGGATTCAGCACAGCCATAAAGGAGCTGAAAAACACTAAAGGCAGAGAATTAAGGGAGCTCGTACCAAAAGGGTTCGGTACTCATCATGCTGGGATGCCGAGATCGGATCGAAATAGAGTTGAGCAGCTCTTCGCTCAAGGACATATCAATGTGCTTTGTTGTACAGCAACGCTTGCTTGGGGTGTCAATCTTCCTGCTGCTGCGGTCATAATCAAAGGTACTCAGCTATACAGCTCTCAGGAAGGCAAATTCGTGGATCTTGGTATTCTGGATGTTTTGCAGATCTTCGGACGAGCTGGACGACCTCAGTTCCAAGCCACAGGTATTGGCTTCATCTGCACCACGCACGACAAGTTAGACCACTATCTCTCTGCTGTAACTCAACAGCAACCTATCGAGTCCAAATTCTCCAGGAAGTTAGTAGACAATTTGAACGCCGAAATCGGCTTGGGTACGGTCACCTCAATACCTGAAGCTGTGCAGTGGCTAGGTTACTCCTATCTCTTCGTACGCATGCAGCGAAACCCTCTCACCTACGGTATTGACTGGGCTGAGAGCCGGGATGACCCACAACTTGTACAGCGAAGGAGGAAGCTTGTGATCGACGCTGCCCGGATTCTGCAGCAGAGCCAAATGATCATCTTCAATGAAATAACGGAGGAGCTTCGAGCTAAGGATGTGGGTAGGATTGCAAGCCAGTACTATGTCTTGCAAACGAGCATCGAGATCTTCAATACCATGATGAGTCCCATGGCCACTGAAGCAGACGTACTGAAGATGATTAGTATGAGTGGCGAATTCGATAACATACAGTCTCGCGATAACGAGGCTAACGAACTTACAAGACTCAAGGACGAGTCAACGCCTTGTGACGTGGCAGGCGGCATTGATGTTGCATCTGCAAAAACGAACATTCTGCTCCAATCCTATATATCTCGAGCCCGCTTAGAGGACTTCGCTCTTGTGTCCGACTCTGCATACGTCGCGCAAAATGCTGCAAGGATCTGCCGTGCGCTCTTCATGATAGCTCTCAACAGAAGATGGGGTCATCAATGTCTTGTCCTGCTCTCGCTATGCAAATCAATTGAAAAGCAGATCTGGCCATTCCAGCATCCATTTCATCAATTCGATCTTCCACAGCCCATCCTAAGGAACCTAGACGAGAAGTCACACATATCGTCCATTGAGTCCTTGCGGGACATGGAGCCAGCAGAAATTGGCCAGTTGGTGCATAATAATAAAATGGGTAATACGATCTCGAAGCTCCTGGACAACTTCCCTACGTTGACCGTCGAGGCGGAGATTGCGCCTCTGAATCGGGACGTACTTCGTATTCATCTTTACCTGACTGCCGACTTCCGTTGGAACGACAAACACAATGGCACGTCCGAGTCCTACTGGATTTGGGTCGAAAACTCTGAGACTTCGGAGATCTATCACCATGAGTACTTCATCTTGAGTCGAAAGAAGCTCTATGACGACCATGAACTCAACTTCACTATTCCGCTATCGGATCCGCTGCCCACTCAGATCTATGTCAGGGCAGTTTCTGACCGATGGCTGGGTGCGGAAACAGTCACCCCAGTATCTTTCCAGCACCTCATCCGACCAGATACAGAAAGTGTGTATACAGATCTCCTAGATCTACAGCCACTCCCAGTTGCTGCTCTCAAAAATCCTTTGCTTGAGGAGATCTATGGGCAGAGATTCCCATTTTTCAATCCAATGCAGACTCAGATCTTCCACACCCTGTATCATACTCCTGCTAACGTCTTGCTTGGCTCTCCGACCGGTAGCGGTAAGACAGTGGCTGCGGAGCTGGCAATGTGGTGGGCCTTCCGTGAGAAGCCTGGCTCCAAAGTGGTATATATTGCGCCGATGAAAGCACTGGTGCGAGAGCGTGTCCAAGATTGGAGAAAACGCTTGACGCGACAAATGGGCTTGAAGCTCGTCGAACTGACTGGTGATAATACGCCAGACACTCGCACTATTCGGGATGCGGACATCATCATCACCACGCCGGAGAAGTGGGATGGTATCAGTCGTAGCTGGCAGACCCGAGGCTACGTACGGCAGGTCAGCTTGGTAATCATCGACGAGATACATCTTCTTGGAGGTGATCGAGGACCTATTCTAGAGATCATCGTTTCGAGGATGAACTACATTGCTTCGCAATCGAAAGGCTCCGTGAGACTTGTGGGGATGTCAACAGCTTGCGCAAATGCAATGGACCTAGGCAATTGGCTCGGTGTCAAAGAAGGGCTTTTCAATTTCCGTCATTCTGTCCGTCCAGTTCCGTTGGAAATATTCATCGATGGTTTCCCCGAAGTGCGAGGCTTCTGTCCGTTGATGCAGTCGATGAATCGACCCACGTTCCTAGCTATAAAGACTCACTCCCCCGAGAAGCCTGTCATCGTGTTCGTTGCGTCTCGGAGACAAACGCGTCTGACGGCGAAAGACCTGATCAATCTATGTGGCATGGAAGACAACCCTCGGCGATTTGTACGTATGTCAGAGGAAGACCTCCAGCTTAATCTATCGCGAGTTAAGGACGAAGCTCTTAGAGAGGCTTTGAGCTTTGGAATTGGCCTGCATCATGCTGGGCTTGTGGAGGCGGACAGACAGCTCTCAGAGGAGCTGTTTGCTAACAACAAGATCCAAGTACTTGTTGCCACCAGCACTCTTGCATGGGGAGTGAATCTACCTGCTCATCTGGTAGTCGTTAAGGGCACTCAGTACTTCGATGCAAAGATTGAGGGCTACAAAGACATGGACTTGACTGACGTCTTGCAAATGCTTGGACGAGCAGGTCGGCCACAATTCGATTCCTCGGGTATCGCAAGAATCTTTACCCAGGATTCTAAAAAGGCGTTCTATAAGCATTTTCTCCATACCGGTTTTCCTGTCGAGTCGTCTCTACACAATGTTCTGGACAATCACTTGGGCGCTGAGGCGTCAGCTGGGACTATAGCTACCAAACAAGACGCTCTAGACTACCTGACGTGGACATTCTTCTTCCGCCGTTTACATAAGAATCCATCGTACTACGGACTTGAGATATCTGCAGAAGAGCACAGTACGATTGCTGCTCAGCAATTAGCCAATGATTTCATGGTCGAGCTGGTGGACAATTCTTTGGGTGAGCTTGCAGAGTCTGGTTGTATCGTACTCCACTCGAACAGCGACGTTGACTCGACATCACTTGGTAAGATCATGAGCTACTACTATCTCTCCCACAAAACGATCCGCCACTTAACCAAGCACGCCAAACAAGATGCCAGCTTCGAAGATGTCTTGTCGTGGATGTGCGGTGCTACTGAATTCGACGAGCTCCCCGTAAGACACAATGAGGACCTCATCAACGCAGAGCTAGCCAAAAACCTGCCCTTGAATGCAAATCTCCTTGAACTTCCAATGTGGGACCCCCACGTAAAAGCATTTCTCCTTCTCCAGGCCTACTTCTCTCGCATTGACCTCCCGATCACCGACTATGTTGGAGATCAGAACTCAGTCCTGGACCAGAGCATCCGTATCGTGCAGGCCTCGATAGACGTCTTGACAGAGCTCGGCTACCTCTCAAGCTGTGCGATGATGATAACGCTCCTCCAGTGCATAAAATCAGCACGCTGGCCGGACGACGGGCCCTTGTCCATCTTTCCAGGCGTGGATGCTGATAAAGAGCGCCGACGAGCCAAGAAAGACAACTCCGACCCCCGTTCACTGACCCAGACCCAGAACATGCCCAAGTCAGCCTTGATTCAGACCCTCTTATCCGTTGGCGCGCCACAGGATTCCCAGCATGACCTTGTCAAAGTCTTCGCCACTCTCCCCTACCTCCAAATCCACATCCCAAGCCCCAGCGCCCTTATCCTCACCATCAATCTTACTCGTCTCAACACTGCTACAGGCCCTGAATACCGCATCTACGCGCCCAAATACCCCAAGCCGCAATCGGAAGGCTTCTTCATCGTCGTTGCTGATCCGATCAAAGGTGAGGTGCTAGCGCTGAAGAGGACTAATTGGCCTCCGGCGGAGAAGCTCAAGGGCGGGAATGGTTCGAAACCTACGTCGAGATCGGTCATCAAGCTGGCTCCGGAGACAGTGGAGAGAAAGGTAGATGTGTGGGTCATTAGTGATGCGTATGTGGGAATGGAGTGGAGGACCGAGGGGGTGATGGTGCCGGGTGTGCCTGTGTTGGAAGATGATGGTGGGAAGAAAGCCTGAGATCTATAGTACAGCATCGCCGTAGGAAACAGTTATAGGTGACAGACGATCAGAGCGCGAAACGAATTGGAACCGTAAGGCTTGTGCCTAAAAGGTCGCAGAAAGTCTGAGAGCCTAGGATGATCTTCCTAAGATTGGCAAACTTGTTGCCCCAACACTGTCACAAGTCAGCATTTCCACGTGCTCTGAAGGCTACCGATGTACAAGACTAGTGCGGGTGTCCATAGTACAGTGTCATATTAACAGCTTGCTGAGCGCCAGAAACCGCAAGTCCAAGGGCAATGTTCCAGGGCTGTCAAGTCGAGTTCAACAATTCGGAGCTGGGAACTTGCTGCAGTCATGGATAATCTCCATACTCTTAAGACTCTGTTTACACCTCGTCTCATGATCTTGATTCATTTTCAGATGGTAAAATGTAGGTGTAGGAGCTATATACAAGAATGGAATCATGATGCATGGAGCAAGTAGAAGAAAATTCTGCACAGCCGTCAAATGATGCTCATGGTCGCTAAGGTAGAGTAAAAGCAAAGCATAAAGTAAGCCAGGGAAGCTTCATCAAGTGAAGGCCCCAGAAAGAATCGAAAGTTATGTCTCGTATTTGGGAGAGGATCAGGTGTCGTAGGCAAAGCATTCAAGCATCCTCTAGGGTCAGATGGTGCGACTTCCTCGAAACCGTAGTACACTCGCCTGCCACCACGGTCGGCTGCATAGGTTGTTGGACGACTTTTGGCACAATAGGGACCAGTAATTGCCTCTGTCGACGAGATATGGATACCTGCCTGGCAATTGAGACCTCGGCCGCTGAGCTCCTCGGCTCGGCTGTTTGGTAATGCAGCTGAGACTCTGCCAGTGGGAGTCTCTTGAGGCTGGATTTCCGCGTCGGGAACGCTTCTCTTGAGACCTGAGCAGTGTGCTTGGTAGGCTCTATGTCCGTCGCTGAGGGCGCAACGTTTTCAGGGCACTCGAAGAAGCTCGCTTGTGTGGAGTTCGCTGACGTAGATGTGGGGTTGGAGCTGGGTTTTCGTGCCTGGAAGGAAGTGTCTTCGGGAGTGTGGACAATGACGAAGACGTGGTCTTGGTCTTGGGACTTGCTTGGTCGGGCCGTGGGTCGGGGTGGAGCGAGAGTGGTGTTGGGGGCTGTTACCGAGCGGCTGAGGGGACTCGGTTTGGAAAGCGGCCTGTTCACTGCAATGCGAGATGATAATGTAGTTGTGGAAGGAAATAGAGAGAAGGATGGAGATCTTCCAGAGGACTTGGAGGATGTTGATTCGTCTCGTCGATGAGGCTTTGGTAGCTCGTGGTTCAAAGGTTCCTGGGTTTGGGTTTTAGTAAGTCAATCGCCATCTTAAAATATTCAAGTTGGCATACCTCAAACTTTGGCCCAGTGACAGGCTGCAGTTCCTCCAATTGGCCCTGCCGTCGAGATAACAGCGAAGGCTGTAGCTTTTGCCGTGGCTTTGGATTCAAGACGTCACCAAACATCACACTATAGCGCTCCAACTCTATGTTTGGGATCTGAACCTGTAGTAATGACGGTCCCCCACAAGGGTTCAGGTTCCCTGTTGGAGGCGTTGAAAGACGTGAGGTCTCCGCTTGTGCATGGGCTGACAGTGCGCCGTGTAAGACCCGCCTCTTAGGCATCAATTCGTCTGCGTCCTGGTTCTTTCTCCGAAACCCTTTCCTTCGCGAGCTGTTCCTCCTAAGAAGGCCGTTGCTTTCGTTCTTGGGCGCAGTCTCTAATGTATTCGCACGCCATCTCTTACCATGCACTATTCGAGCCGAATCTACTCGCTTACGACGGGGGCCAGAAGTCTCTAGATGATCTTGGCCGATGGGCTGCCTGTCCGGCCGTTGCTGATGTGCGTGGTCCAATTGATAAAACGGCGACACCTGCGGAGCCTGCGCGGATGAGTTCTTCCTCCCAAATAGACTGCCAAATGACTTCCATTTACTGCCTTTGCGTGTGATAGCCGATGCTCCAGTACCTATATCGGACACAGTTCCCAGTTGGCCTGACTGATGGCTTGGCAGACTGAAACTCTCGGACGTGTCCACGTACTGGGAGTCGGGTGGCAGAGGCGGATGTCCAGGGCTACCCAGGGCGAGTCCAATGACTATCTCATCGGAGTGTAACCTGCGCCCGGTGTCCCCACGCTGAGGTGGTGCCTGTACGTTGTAGGGAAGTGTCTCCAGGAAAGTCGTCCATTCCTGGCTTCGTGCATCTGGCTCAGTCTTCTTCGAACGTCCCAGCCCTGATGTCGTCAGAGGTCCAGCCTCTGACATTTTTCAGGTTATAACAAGCGCAAGCCTCGTGGCACCAGTCCACTGGAGATCAAAAGGAAATATGTTTGGCTGAGTACCTGAAGAGAGAGAATGGAACAAGGGGTGGTTAGAAAGAAGGGATCGGAAGTATTAGCAAAGTAAGTCGGTGCTCATTATCGACAATAAATCACCGACGGGATGTAGTACTAGGTGCAACAGGTGGGCATTGTGGGGGAAGGTGAAGTGGGAGAGCGCAGGGCAGCAAGGCCTTGGGAAGAAGGAAAATTGTTTCGGCTCCCCAACCTGCACGACACCGGGAAACAGGCCGGCTTTGTCAATGCTGGGTACATCAGACGACGGAAGTCTCTGCATAGCTATTGGTGCTGAAGTAACATTGGAGACTTGTGTCACTAAGGCTGGGAGGCGTCAAGAGGCGGGATCATGCTTGCTTCCTTGTACTCAAAGCTGAAACGCTGAAACGACGGGAACCATTGGCTGCAGATCCGAAGCTTTGGAAATTGCAAAGGACGTGAGTGAGATCTTAGTAGCGTCAAGTGATCGGCTATATTGCTAGGGATATGCTTCTGTATGACTTTCGCGGGCTACTATTATGTTCACTGTTCTGTTGGCGGCTCAGTCAGCGTACAATTCAACAGTCTTATAGCAGGCACAGCCGATCATCCTCCAGCATTTGCGCTGAGGAGTGGAGGATTGGGAAGCAGAGGCGAGATCAGGGAGTCTTGTGCTCTTATGACACGGCGTCTAGATAACAATGTCATCACCGGAGCGTCTCAGAATAGAAGGCACTATAATGTCGACAGGAGAAGCCGCCATGGTGGGGTTCCCAATGTATCAGGATGGTGGCTTTCGAGGTTTGTTCGCGCGTGATCAGATACATGGCCGTAGCTGCTCGGAGATTCTAGTGTCAAGCGACGGATTGCACTGTTTGTCTTCATGACAAGAGCATGTAAATGGTGTATGTGTTGATGGGCTGCCGATGATGAGAAAGGGGCGTGAGGAGATGGGGAAAGGGCTCGGAGGGATGACCCCCCCCCGCCCCACCACACCCTGCACCCTCGGCCTGTTCCCGTACAAATTTGACCCAAAGTTCTTTGTTTTGGTGGGGCGCTCTCCCGGCTAACATTCTCTATTTTTAGCCCCCCACCCTCGGGCAGCTTTCGATACATCATATCTACTTAGCTATCAGCATCACTACAAACGAGCTGTTCCTGCCTCAACCCTTTGCACATTCACCTCCCTCTCAGCGACTATTATCCAGCATAAGGAAGGATGTCGTGGCAAGGTCAGCCGCTTACCTGCTTTTACCGTCTTCATCGCTGACTCGAGCTCGCGGTCTAGCGTATATCGACACTAGGTATCTCGGAGCCTACACAAACCTTCGACTATGCAAGTGTTGACTCTCCTATTAGTCTGGTGGGGTCCGGGGATGTCGATAAAGCTGCAATCTTCAATGTCGAAGGCACAAGCGTCTGGGCCTCTTCGCCTAATTTTAGAGTGCGTCAACATCCTTTCCTATAAGATTTGGGGGCCACGGCGAACGAGCTCGATGCTGGAGGCCGAGCAAAGGGGCAGCCTCCGAGAGAGCCGACGGTCAAAAGGCACGAGGCTGAGCATGAGTTTCTAGCTTGAGCCGGCGGAGATGAAAGACGTCCTCGCTTCGTATGCGGAGAAAGAGCCCAAACAGATTTTCAGTACCGGCTTTAAAGTTGCAGGCGAAAAGTACTTTACCTTGAAGGCGGACGACAGGAGTGTCTACGGCAAGAAGGTATGCAAGCCAACGCACTCTACATATGGCATCGATGGCGGTATGCTGATTTTTGATATATAACAGGGCAGGGAAGGAATGATCATCGTTAAAACAAAACAGGCCTTACTCATCGCCCATTATCCAGAAACCGTACAACCTGGTGCAGCATCACTCACGGTGGAAAAGTTGGGTGACTACTTGATTGGCGTTGGCTACTAGGAGATTGCATATATACACATCCTCCTTTAACGCCATTATGAAGCTGTATCCTAATTGCATACATGTCCGATGACTGGCCCTTCTCACTTCGACGGATCAAGTCCTTAGCTGTGTTATATTTCCCACGTAGTGCCAATATGTCGAAGCTCTTCCAAATCTGACTTGCTCCTCTGCTTGCATCGGGCTTTTCAGCTCTCGTGACCCATTGGATATCGTTTTAGAGCCGCCGCGGAAACTCCGTCGTCCCTAAGTACGGGGTATCGTCCTCCACCCCGACACTTTACAAGCTCTTTAAACCTTTCGAATCTCAAACAGGCAACTCGGCGTTCCTCCTTCCACCGCCTGCCCTATCCAGTGCCTGTTGTATATACGGTCCCACGACGGGTATATTTCCAGCGAATCCTCCAACCGTTGAGAAGAAGTCACCAAAGAGCACAAAAATCCCGTACAACTCTACTAAAAATCCTACCAGTGGCCACCGGATTAGTATGAGTAAAATGCCTGCCACGAATGCTGCTGTGCCCTTCCATTTTTGCCGTCGAGCGAAGAAGACCGCCGTCTTTTGTAGACCGATTATGAGTGTAAGGCCAACCAGGAAGAGCATCTGAAAATCCGCAATGAGATTAGGAAACAAGACCATCTGGGGGGCTGGGCGTAACACACGTTGCCCATGGCTAGCCTATAGTTTGTTAGCAATCACAAGGTACATGCCAGTGGTGATGTTATGCAAAGCATACATGGCCCTATCAAAGAACATGATCACGCCCCCAACAAGGAAGAACCCCCCTGAACCACCTCATGAGATATTGCGCCAATGATATCGAAGCCTCGGTGACCGTACCTACCGCCTGAGCAGAAGGCTACCCCAATTTCTACAGACAAAGTATTAGCGCGTTCTGCCACATTGCAGGGGAAGATGTAAGGCTCTGTAGCCATTTCTGGAAGACTTACTTTGCGAATCTGAGAGCCACATGGTAGGCATAATGATGGCTTCGCCACGAGAAGTGGTGTAGAGTCACCGTAAGGACTCAGGCCTCAATTGGCATCTGCATTGCAATTGTTGGAAAAAATCAAGAACACCGTGTTCGGACACGATCTAATTACTTTACCGGACTACCCAAGCGCTACGTGGTGTATTGAAAGGTTCCACCAGCTCTTGGAAAACATGATTTGCAGATTTTGGCAACACTCCTGCTCAACCCTTGACATTGAATTGGGAAGAGCCACGACCTCCACTAGAGCCACAAAGATCTGACAAGTAGTGCTCTCTAAGCTCACAGGATCAAGTTTGGGTTCTGAGGACTATGCATATGCGCAGGGTCCTAGATATCACGCCAGCGCTGAAAAATCGTATACAATTCTACTTTCTACTGTTAAAGAGCTTGTCTGACATAGCGGGACAACAGTATGGTGCTATCATGAAGTAGTTCATATTTTATCGAACGCCTGACAACAGTGTTCCACGGATGCTGTAACTGATTCCCAATCCACTTCCGTGGGCTTTCGGTATGCCGTCATTTGGCGAAGACTACTCTGGCCACGATTAAGCCGGAGCACCTCCTTGAGCCTTGTGCCGAAAGGGACGAGGCGGGTGGAGTGAGCTTGACTTTGTTGGCCGTACATGCTACCTTGAGCCTCGCGGGCTCCAGTTCATGACTTGTGAGCTCGGAGAACCTCGTCTACATCAACGCGTGCTGGTGGTCACATCCAGTGTCTACCAGACTTCCCAGGTAGGACAGAGCACTGGGGTGACTATGTAAGATTTTCGCCCCCGCGCTTCGATCATTTCAGAACGACATGAGCTCCACGAGCTTCGAGATATTTCTCAGCCGTTCCTTGGTTCATACTTCGGACCACATCGAAGACTTCTTTGTTGTGATACCGCAGTCTGGACTTCGGGTCCGTATATGGAGCTGGTAGCCCAGTGATGTCGCAATAATGCTTTTGGTGTGCGGGATGGAGCGATGGCGCAGACTCGATGTTCGTGTACGTAGCGATAGGCCCAGTGGATAATGAGGCTTGGAGATTTCTTTCGAGGACCATGGTGGACAGATTTTGAGCTGCTTGCGAAATTGTGGACTTGGTAGATGCTCCGTTCATGTGTATGGGCGTAGCTGCTCCTGTTTCAATAGCGGAGCTCTGAACGTTCGGGGTAGAGGAGCCGCTGTTGTCCTGTGTAGCCATGACCGATGCTTCCTTGCGAGCGGCTTCTGCGACTATCTGCTTAATGTTCTTGTTGCGACGTTGTGAAGGCTTCCAGCGAGCATTGCGGAAAGCCCTGGGCTTGAGGATTAAGTCGAGCTGGTCCAGAAGCTGCTGATGAGAATCGTCGGCTGTTGGAGTTGTTGGCGCCATGATCGAGCGCTGTGGATCCAGTGCGGACGCAGAGAATCGACACTTTTCATCACCTTGGAGAGAGAAATTTGGCGACGAGAGGTAACTACCGGACTGGTAAATTTCCGTCATTAGCGCGTTTATGATACGCTGATCTGCAGTCTAAGTCTCCCACCTCTTGATTCCCATCGGCGTCTCCATTCTTGGAAGTAGTCCTTGCTGGCCATCAGAGCCTGGGTGATTAGACGCCATGGTAAGATACTAGATGTGTCTCTAAGATTCTTCCTCGGCCGAGGCTGACGTGTTGTAGGAGTCTCCCCACGAATACCAGCAAAGTCTGCTTTTGACACGTATCATCACAAATGTGGTGAGTGGTGGTTAGCATCTTACAAGCATGAACAGTGTACTCACCTTATGCTCCAGGAGAAACTCAATGAAGCTGTCATGGTCTTGAACAAGAATCTCCAAGTATGAACGTCTCCGTAGCCAAAGGGCTTGGTGATGCCGCTAATGCAGGTACTGTTCTGACAGGAAATCAACATCCAGAACATGAACGTTGAGCTGGTCGCCCAGATGTTCAAGAATTACAGGTCCAATGTGCTTTTCCACCTCGAGGGTAAGCCTTCCCACTCAGATACGTTACAGTCAAGTTTGAGGTTTAAGTGACTCCATTTACAGCAACGGACAGCCTTCAAGATCCGGCATAGACATATAGAACAGATGAAGTCGTAGTGAATACTGAGTAATTTATCAACGTCCCTACGTTCTTTGGTATTCAGATAGCCCATCGCCCCTGTAGGAAGCTGGAGAACATGTAGGATCTGGGGTCTCTAAACTACCGTAAGCGTTGATTGGCTACCGACAAAGCCTTAAGGTATAATCCAGAAATCAGAACCATGCTTCATCCTGCGCTGCGTAATCATTCCTATGACGCTCGAAAAGCGTTCCGAGGACTGTTACGTCTTTCCCATTATGAGATTTAGCGCAACTTTGCAGCCGTGATCCAATAGCCAAGTGGATCAGGCCACTATGACTATAATCTACTCTCGCTACGTGGAGCCAGTCCTCACATCTGAAGTTTCATCTGGCAAAAGGTCCCCAAAGCCACCTCCACGCATCTGGCATGCCATCGATCCACCCTTCAAAGGCTACCAACCAGCACCCTCGGAAGGTTACCAGCAGAGCAGCCATGATACAGCGATAGTAATTGACAACGGTACGCATGGACCGTCTACAATTCTTGGAGGGTGTCTGCTAATGAGGCTTAAGGCTCCAGCATTGTGCGAGCCGGCTGGTCGTTCGACGCTGTCCCTCGGCTCTCATTCCCACCAGATGTGGCTCGATATCGTGATCGAAAGTACAACAGAACCGTCTCGTACGTTGGATACAATGCATATGCGGATGCTACAACTCGAGGCCAGCTTAAGAATGCTTTCGAGCCTGGGACCAGCGTTGTGGGCAATTGGGACGCGATGGAAGGCATACTGGATCAGATATTCGTGAGCCTTGGGATCGAGGGCGACAATGGAGGCGTAGGAAGGCCTGTGCTCATGACCGAGACGCTCGCCAACTTGACCTATTCAAGGAAAAGTACGTATGCAGCTCCATTCCCGTAACCTCGGCAGTATTAATCCGTTGTAGCTATGAGTGAGATCTTGTTCGAGTGCTACTCTGCTCCTTCAGTTGCCTACGGTATCGACTCGCTATTCTCATACAAGTTCAACAGAGGAAGTAGTGGCCTAATAATCTCATCCGCGCATGCATCGACCCAGGTAATACCTGTATTGAACGGGAAGCCTATCATGTCCAGTGTATCACGATTGAATTGGGGAGGCTACCAAGGGGCGGAGTATCTCTTCAAGCTGTTAAGGTTGAAGTACCCAAGCTTTCCCGGCAAGCTTACGGATTATCAGGCCCAGGAATATGTTCGCGAGCATTGTTACGTTTCTAAGGACTTCGACAGGGAAATGAGTGGCTTTTTGGATTGGACTGGGCTAGAAGACAGAGATCGCGTCATCCAATACCCGTTTACGGAACATATCGCCATTGAGAAGAGTGAGGAGGAATTGGCGCGGATTGCAGAGCGGAAAAGAGAGGGCGGAAGACGATTACAAGAACAGGCGGCCAAGATGAGGCTGGAGAAGCTGGTGCAGAAAGAACAAGAGTTGGAATACTACAGGGACCTACAACAACGTATTGTAGGGCAGACGAAGAAGGAAACCAAACGCTTACTAGATGAGGATGAATTCAAAGACGAAGCTCAACTAGATAAAATGATTAAGGATATGGAAAAGTCGGTACGGAAGGCAAGGAACAAAGATCTTGGTGTTCCGGACAATGTCGAAGAAGAGGAAGTGCCTAGTTTTCCGCTTCTTGACATTCCTGATGACCAGCTCGACGAAGCAGGTTTGAAGCAGAAACGACATCAGAGGCTACTGAAGTCAGGCGTAGAGGCCCGAGCGAGGGCAAAGGTTGAGAAGGAACAAGAAAGGGCTCGGATAGCGGAGGAGCAGAGACTAGATGATGAGCGCCGAGTGAATGACCTTGAGGGTTGGCTAGAGGCTCGGAGGGCTTCTAGAGCGGTAAAACGCAGCTTCTTCGCATAGTTGAAGATATTCTACTAACACATCACAGACTCTACTTCAGAAGATCAGGGACCGAGAGAGACAGAAAGCTGATCTTGGCAACCGTAAATCACTTGCAAGCCAAATGCGAATGAAGACACTAGCGAATCTAGCATCGGATCAACCAGGACGAAAGCGTCGGCGTGGTGGTGATGATGACAACTTCGGGGCCAATGACGAAGATTGGGGCGTCTACCGGCAAGTCGCGATGGGCGAACAAAGCGATGACGAGGAGGAAGAAGACCTCGATGCAGAGATGAAGAACGTCGAAGCCCAGCTGCTGAAGTATGATCCTGGATTCAGCGAGAGCAAAACTATGGCCGCTCAAAAGGATTGGACGAAAAGCCTGATGCATGCTTTTCTGCGTGGTCCACGACCATTCGATTCAGAGAGCCAGCAAGAGACTCACCAGCTGCATCTCAACGTCGAGAGGATACGAGTTCCAGAGGTCGTTTTTCAGCCAGCCATAGCAGGCCTTGACCAGGCAGGCATAGTTAATATCGCTGCCGACATGATAGGCATGGGTTCACCGCAGGACCGGAATAGCATTCTGAGAGACATCTTTCTCACCGGAGGCAATACACTCTTTAAGGGGTTCGAGGAAAGGCTGAGCAGAGAACTGCGTGCGGTACTGCCAATTGAGGCCTCAATGCGGGTCCGACAGGCTAGTGACCCATTAACCGATGCGTGGAAAGGAGCCGCTCAATGGTCGAAGGAGCCGAGCTTCAAGTCGTCTCTAGTGACTCGTGAAGAATATCAAGAAAAGGGCTCTGACTATTTGAAGGTAAGTACTTAGCTTATCTCTGACTGCCGAGCTTAAATAACGTAAAGAGGCTGACTTCAACCACACAGGAGCACAACCTGGGTAATACTACTGCTCCCTAATCAATCGTCCAACTCATAAATAGCCAGAATTTGGGCAGGCCCTGCCGGAACCTATCTCGCTGGACAAATACAACCAATCCGGATGACACATAAGGAGCAGCTTTGCTCGTTCTGAGCCTCGACCTGATACACCGACAACACCAGAAACATCCTCGCACAGCAGATCGGTTACGGAGCTTCGCCAATTCACCACTACTCCTACCCTCATGCCTTAACATATTATTGTAACATGTCGTCGTACGCAATGATCAAGGGCGGAATATAGTCCTACATTAGAACACACACGCCCTCCACGAGCCTCAGACAGCCACAGATCTGTTTTCTGCGTGAGATGGGCCAGTTGCTGGTCGCATTTCAGCCTCTTCGCCAACTCGGGGCCTCTTGTTGCTCATGTTCCTGGTATACGAAGACTCCTCTTGATGTCTGCTACCACCCATGTCCGCCACAGCCTGAGCAGCTGAGGCTTGCAACTGGCTTGCTGCAGATGAGCCCATTGGAGCTGTTGGTGCTAGGACCTGTTGACTTGGAGGACCCGATGATGTTGGTTGAGGGATATCGACATTGGAGGATGGTTGCGGGTATTCCCCTTGGGACTCTAGTAGTCGAGATTGGAGGAGGATGATATAGTCCCGTAGCTGGTAGTTTTCTGTCTGAAGAGCTTTGTAATTCTCGCTGAGGTTGTTGAACTCCCTCACTTGCGTTTCCAAGCTCTTAATGTGCCCTTCTTTCCGCTGTCTGAACGCGCGCTATAGTAATCTTTTAGTAAGCTGCCTTTGTCACCCAAACTTTGCGGCAAAGAAATCTCGTCACTTATCATCATCGCAACATCATCAAAGCTTAGACAACGAAAAACCCAGGAAAATCACATACCTGCGCCGCTCTGTTCTGTGCGGCTCTTTTCGACGTCGATAATTCGCGCTTCCCGCCCTTCCTTCCATCGCTACCATTTTCATCACCTCCACTGTCGCCCGCACCCGAATGCATCATTCCAGGCCCCGCAATCGCTGGATCGATGTTGTGATGGTGTGGATTCGCAGTGTTGGATAATTGATGCTCTGGTCTATGAGAAGGGAGATGCTGGTTATGGACCTGGGCGAGCAGCTGCTCTCGGAGAGCTGACCACATCAATGTGTCAGCAGATGCACCATGGCAAATGGAATCGGACAGTCTAGAGTATGCTTACTCACCTTGATCTGTAGCATTTTCCTGCTATAGATGTTCAGTCTCCACTTCCTGCAGAAGTGTAAAGGGTGGAGTGACCTACCTGACCGGATCCGCGCATTGGGTGCGGCGCTGGTGCAATGTTGGCCTGCATTTTAGGGAGATGGTATGACTAAACCCCCTCGGCAGGTTACCAGCTGATATAATGGTGGAATTACGTAGAATGTGCGGTGTATCGAGGAGAGCACGCTGAGGGTTGCGAAAGACTTGGGGGCTTATTTCTGTACTAAGGAGGGCCGCAATGGCGAAAATTAGGGCCTGACCTTTGGGGTTTAACCCGAGGAGCTCTTTCCCTAATGGACATACACTATGATAGGACGTAGAGCTTCTGGTGGTCCTGTTTTTGTGCGAGAACAGAGTTGGGTTGGATTCGAGATGGATGATGACTGATGGAGTTCTTACTAATCATTCTGCTGTCAGCGTGAGACATCCCGCCTCGCCCGCCTCGCCCGCCATACTAGCGTCGGCTTTTCGGAGATCATACTAAAGCCTTCAGCTACACTAGCTTGGTCTTGGCACATGACGATCGCGGAAGACGTGAGGCTGGCCGTCAACGCTTCTTCGTCTACAAGCCACGATGCTTCAACGTATCGACCAGTAATTGTCTCCCCTAACGGTTCAATTACTTACCAATGTGTCGAGGCTCATGGATAGCAATATAACCGAACGAGCATCCACGAAAGCTCCCTCTGCCAGCTCGAGCTACAAAACTGAGAAGTAATGCACAAAGACTTAAGACATCTAAACCCCAGTATTCATAGATGTTAGGTCGCAATCCAGAAGAGGAGGCAATCACAACTAATTTACACGCTTTACGTATATTCGATGATTTGGGAGAAGGTGGGTGAAGATGTGCCAACAGTTCTGCAACCTACGAGGCTGCCTGCAACAGACGTAAGACATAGCACCCGCCAAAGTCGCATGACCCGTGAGAAGAGGGAACACTGGTAGTTCTGTCCACATCTCTTCGTCTTATATCTATTCATAGGACAGATACGACGACATGTGTCGCATGATAGAAACCCGCCGCTAACCATATTGGTGCGGAGCAAAGAGATATCGTGTAGATATGGTCATCCTACGTAAGGACAGTTTACAAGAAGGGCCGGCACACCAGAGTTGTCGGTTTGAATTTACTTCCCCAACGACGATGCAACCCACAATTTACCTCATCATCATTCTCACTCTCATCTTCCCTTCGCACCCTCACCCGCGACCCCCACTCTCACCACCGCCCAACAACGCTCGAGGCCCCATCTCCTGTGCCCCTCCCCTGTTCCGCAACCCCCTTTGTCCTTTCTATCTGCCGCCTCGCACCCTCTGCATTCCTGCATGGATTCCCGGATCTATCAGACCTCCAACCGCCGGGCTACTAACTCACGTACCAGCCTCATCCGCCCGAAGGAGTGCTTGGATCGTAATTTCGATGCCCTAGTGTCAGTGAGCATGGAACTACTCTTTCGCGCTGGACTATGAAGCGACTTGGTGAATCTTAATGTGCTGTTTGGGGTGGTCCGCCGAGGGTGCGATGGCTCTTGCAAGGGCTTGCGTGAGGATGAGTGGTGTTGACGGAGGGTAGTGTTGTGAGAGAATGGGGGCTTGGTTGTGTAGATTTAATTGGCGTATCGGGCGCAGCCGGTAGGCAATACTTTTTCTCTCTTGAAGATCATCGTAGGGAATGTATTTGTGAAAGCGGGGTATCGGTGTCGAAGAATGACGGTATTGCTGAATTGGTGATGTGGTGTCTGAAAGGAATGCTGTGCCATTTACTTGACAATGGGGCTGAAATTCGGCGTTTGAGACAAGTCACAAATGCCGAATGGAGAATGTGGTCATATTCCTGACCAAAGTGGTAGACTCCTGATTTTGTAGATACTGATTGAGTTGTATAAGTGTCTATGTGATATAAATTGGCCGTCGCAAGTAAGTTCGCTTAGAACCGAATCGAACATGCTCACGTCTAAGGTAGTCCTCCGTGGCTACCTCAAAGCTCCCAATTGAACGGGATATCACCCTCACCGCTCTGACCTAATAGATTCTGGTTGACGAGTCGCTAAGTACATATCAGTCCGTTCGTTGTTTTATATCTGAATTCTTAGACTCACCCAGTCGATGTTGTCATAGTCATTAAAGACTGTGCTCAGAGAGTCTGCACAATAATGGGGTGAAGTATAATCATTCGTAGAGATGTCCTCGCCTGGTCTACCAGTTTGATTTACGCCCCAACACGAGACTTTAGAAGAAATGACTGCAGCTGCTTTCACCTTCAATCCATTTGTTGGGGCAGGCGGCCAAGTCGGCATCTCCTAAGGTGTACCTGCTAAATCTAGCGGAACGTCTGGTCTTGGTACTGTTGAAATAATGTTATGACAGGTATAGTGGTGGCAACGAGCTACCTAGTATCAACAATAGACACAAGTAGAAGGTGTATACTAAGTAGTCGTAGTAGTCAGAGCGAAGTATCGGAAGTAGACCATAGAAGTAAGAATTATATTCAGCTTATCTGTTAGGAGCTAGGTGTTAAAAGTATAGTATATAAGAGTTATATTAGCTAAGGAGAAAGCTGTTACGGGCTAGCCCGTAATATAATTAACTAGGACTAAGGGAACGCGCCGTAGGCGTAGGACTTATTATAGAAGTAGGATATAAAGGATATAGGATATATCCTAGATATCCTCCTAAGATCTAGGGGATATAAGGTAGATCCTAGATATTCTTAGGGCTTAGCTTTAAGGATAGATAAATATATAAGGATAGGTTTTCCTTTAGTAGAATATTTCTTATCTCCTTATATTTAACTTATATAATAGAGAGGAGTCTTAGCTAAAGATAATTTAATAACTATCTATCTCTATTACCTTTTAGTACTTAATATACTATATAATTTACCCGTAGGAGTTAAACTACCCCGTTATACTTTAAATACTATACTTTAGACTATATAGTATAAGTACTTCTAGTTCTACCTTAGGGGAGAGATAGCGCGTTATATCTAAAGTAATAGGAGGATTCTAAGGAAGGGGTATAAGTCCTAAGGAAGGACCCCCTATTCTAAAAGAAGAAGGAATTACTATTAGTAAAGGAGGAATAAGGTTACTTACCCCTACTAAGTTCTTTAGTAGAAAGGGAGGCTTAGATATATTTCTCTAATAGATTAACCTATATATAGTATTTAATGGCTAGCGATAGAGATACACCTGTACGCGGTACTAGCTACGAACCTAAATACCTATTTAGAGCTGAGATATCTCCCCTAATATATTATAGGTTAAATAATATTAAGACGTCGCGTAGTTACTAAGAACTCCGTATAGAGTTTTTCGGGTAATATAATAATACCTACCCTAACTCTACTACGACTATTATACCTCCCCTATAATCGAGACTAGACAGTAAGAATTGGTATTAGGTATAGTATCTTAGCCTAATAAGTAAAGAGTATAGGTAATACCTACCTAGCCGTTAATTTAAAAAATCTAATATCTATATATACTTAATACGTATCTACTAGTTAAGACTAACGCGTAGTCTATCCTAGGGGAAGGCTAGGGTTATAGGTATATAGGACTAAGAGAAGGATATATTAAGTTATAAATTAGAAGGCGTATTTTAGAAAAGGACGGTCCCTATCTAAGTAGCTAGGCGAGCCTTTAGTATAAGCGATACTATATAACTATAATTATAAGCTAAAGGGTTGGCTCCCCCCTAAAGTAAAGTATATAAGGATAGAAGTAAGTACTATCTAATATAACTAGCGGGATATTATACTATCTAATTCTTTATATAAGTATAAGCCTCTTAGGCGGTATATATAGCTTCC